>BMAO01004239.1:0-159935 GCA_019973975.1 Trichonephila clavata | reverse complement strand
CTCCATTAAAATGTGTAAACATGTTTAAAAGTCTACTCACTGGAAAATTTGAGGATTATATGATTAGTAAATTTTGAGAAAAAGGTTACAAAAGTAAAAAATATTACATTTAGAAAAACAGGCTTTTTTTTTTGAGACTCTAGGTAGACTCCTTGTGTGCCACAAGTATAACACAAGGCTTACAAACGTAAGTCAATACTCGATCAATAGTGGTAGGAAGTTTTAAGTGCAGGGATACAAGCACAAATGGGAATCAAAAGGTAAAAGAAACAAGACGGGATGCAAATACAATAAACACAGTCAAAATACAACATTGCTCACATGCAAAAACGGAGACATTCAGTAATTAAAATTATACAATGGTGAAGGTTTGGAAGCATATGTGTGATCAGAATAAGATTTTCAAAATACAAATGAGTAAAAGCATGCATACACACAAATACTTAAGAATATACACACAGACTATATATATATAATATAATATATATATACGCACTTTCAAAAAAAACCAGAGATACATACGTACACAGTAATTGTTAGCAAACACACAAAAAATAAAAAATAAAAAAATTAAAAAATTTAAAAATTTAAATTGACAATCTAAACAATACGAGAAAAATGCTATTAATATATGCACAAAACGATGTAAAAGAAGACTTGCTCTGAACAAAGGCAGAGAAAGGAGGAGGCCACGCTATATTGTTCTTTTTGTAGGCAATTCATGAGAGTACGTCCTTTCGAAGAGAATTTAGCACAAGCAAATATTAGATGCTTGAATCCTGGACTGAGTCACTGGAGCAAGAACACTGGTCAGTAGGCGACAAATTAAAGCGTTTCAAATAGGCTTTAAAGTTTGCCATGCCCAGTTAGAAAACTGGGTAAGTATAAAATTAGGTTGTGATAGTGTTTAGCCTTTAAACGTCTCTGAATAGAAGGAATAAATTCCTTGGTGAAAGAGCGCATTATTTGATATTTAATATAATTTATTCCACTCAGAAATAATTTTTCCTTAAAAATATTTTATAATATGATTTTGGAATGCTCATAGGAATCAAATTCTTAATTTTGTAGCTTCTTTTGCAAGCCAGTCAGCACGTTTCATTGCCATAGATTCCCGTATGACCTCGAACAAAAGAAAAGGAAACTTTTACACCTCTGGGGCTTCGAAGAAAATTGAGATCAATTTGCGTTTTAACAATCAGTTGATTTTGAGAATCAATGTTATTTAAAGCATATAAAGATGAAAGAGAATCGCTGCAAATTAAAAAATCCGATGAAAGGTTTTCGTTTTTACAGATCCATGAGACTGCTTGAGCTATGCAAAGTAATTCAGCCTGAAACACACTACATTCATCTCTTATTCTAAATTGGCGAGTTTCAATTTCAATAAAATCTTGGAAAATAACAAATGCAAGGCCAACCTCATTGTTAATTTTGCTACCATCTGTAAAGCAGACAACAGGAAAGTTGTCTTCAATATTTTTACGGTAATTAACAAATTAAGAGGAAATCGTTCAGAAGGATGAGGGAGATCAGAAAATCGCAGGGTACCATCTAGACTCTTATTGGAACAGTTCTTTATTGCATTCTTGAATTCATTATTTCTGATTATAAAGATGTCAATAGGTGGAAAGCCCGAGATAGCAAACACAGCATCATAGGATATCGTTCGATACCCAGAAATAACTCGAAGAAGTATTCTTCGTTGAATTTTTCGCAGGAGACGACAATTTATTTTCTTCTTCAAGGCAGATTCCCAGATTCGTGAACCATAACAGATAAATGGAACAATGCCTTGTTTATAAATGAGGGATGAGACATTGGACTTGATCCCAAAGCTATTTCTGGCAACTCTGTTAAGCCCTAGCAGAATTTTTTCACACTTATTTGAAAGATGCAGAATATGTTGCTTCCAACAGAATTTACTACCAAGGACAATACCAAGATATTTTAGTTCCTTCACACAATCGAGGGGAATCTCATTAAGGGTGAGGTTGCTAGTGAGGATGTTGCTTTCTCTTTTCTCCAAGATCATAACTTTTGATTTGACAGCATTAAACTCTAATTTATAATTCTTTGCCCAGGTTGATACAAAATCAAGGGTAAGCTGCGCTTGTCTGCTTATATCATGAAAAGACTTTCCCTGAAAACAAAGAAGTAAGTCGTCGGCAAAAGCAATCGTTTCACAAGAAAAAGCCAAGATTTTTTCCAAAAAATCATTTATAATGATGTTCCAGAGAAAAGGTCCAGAAACTGATCCCTGAGGACATCCCTTGTTCAAAAATCTCTCTTTTGAGGAAAGACCTAAAGATAAAGTCACAGTTCTAGCCTTCAAGAAGCTGGAAATTACGGCAAATAAGTTGTTAGGAATGTTAGATCTTTTTAAAAGGCTCAGAATACCAGGCCACCAAGTATTATCAAAAGCTCCTTTAATATCCAAGAAAACTAGGATTGTATGAAAATTTCTCTTTTTTCCTTTTAAAACAATTTCATTAAGTTTCATCAAGGCATCCTCGGTACATTTTTGTGGCATAAAACCAAATTGGTTTTTATTGAAAAAAAAAATCTTTGTGTAAACGCCAGGCCACTCTGTTGATAATGAGTCTTTCAAACATTTACCCAAAGTTGACAGTAAACTGATACACCTAAGGTTGTCTAAATTAGGGATACGGACGTCGTTCACTTTGGGAATCAGGATAATTCTAGCTTTTTTCCAACAGAGAGGAAAGATCTTGAGACGAAGACATGAATTAAAACTTTTAGGAAAAGCCCAGGGTGCATTACATGCAATTTCTTGACAACTTCATTAGGAATGGAGTCAGGGCCAGGTGACTTTCTTAACTTCAATTTATTAATAACAGCATCAATTTCATGGATGGTAAAAGGTGGGTCATTCGTTATGTTGCTATTGATAAGAGCATCATTTCGTATTTCCTTGTGACAATCATCATCATCATTCTCACAATCATCAGGAAAAGAATGGAAGATAATCTCATTAATTGTCTCTTCAAAAGAATTAGTCACAGTACTAACATGGAAGAGCAATTCCACTGAGTTCAACTCTCTTCTGAAACTGCTGTTTGACGCCATAGGTAAATCTTTTTCCGCACATTATTTACATTAATTTCATCCAAAAATTTCTTCCATGAGCTTAATTTGCATCTAAAAGTTTTAAATTATAATTAGTTCTTAATTCTTTGTATTTACTTTTATAAATTTCTCTTAAAGCAATATTTTTACATCTCTGGAATCTACTTCTTGCAGCATTTACGTGCTTTCTCATGCACCCAATTTCCGTTGTCCGCCAAGGAATTCTGTGCATCCCTTGCTTTTTAATTGGAATTGACATTTTACAAGAATTTAGAATAATAGAAAGGAGATTATCTACGAGATCATGTAAGGATTCTGGATTTTGGCAGGAATCGATGCGATTACTAATGTTTGACAGCAAGCAATTAGATGTGTCATAGAAGAGTTTCCAGTTCGCTTTTATCAGGTTGAAGATACAAAAGTCACCATTTTTTGTTTGAGAATTGGAATTAAGAACAATATCAAACTCAATTGCTCTGTGGTCGGAGAGAGAATCATAAGTAGGCAAATGCCAACAAGAAACATCTTCCAGCAAATCAGTTCCAACTGCAGTTACATCAATGTAGCTAGAACCTTGAGAGCCACAAAATGTAGGACCGCAATCTTCATTAATGACAAAGAGGTTATGGGCACTAATAAAATCGGTGAGCTTGGAACCTCTAGAGTCAGAAAGGAGACTGAACCATGTTTCAGATTTGCTATTAGCGTCCATTGACCAGATCAATCTGTTTATAGGCATCTGGGGAAAAAGTTGGTTAATTTTTTCCAAATCAAAATCAATATTCTTGGAGGGTTCGAAATAGTAGGAAACAAACAAAAAGGATGCTTTATTAATGTTTAAGCGCACTGTCACCATATTGTAATCAAGGTGATTTATATCTAGAAAGGTTGAAATATTTCTATTTCTGATAATATATAATGGCTGCTTTAATTATCTCGAAAGAAGGACTGAAGAAAACTCTGTAAGACGAAGGAAATCCAGGAAGAGTTCCCTTGTACGAATGAGGCTCTTGTACCAACGCAACATCAATATTGCGAACTTCCATATTCAAAATAAGCTGCTGTGTAGAACTTTTTGATTTATGCAAATTAAGTTGTAAAATGCGTAAATGCGGTTGAGGTAAAACATTATTCATAACTTGTTTGAGATGCAACAAGTTTCTCCATAAATTGATGACATGTACAGCAGCTAGAATAGGGTTTGTGATTCACATCAACTTTTTTGTTTGGGTCTCTTGTTTTCTTATTGAATCTAATACAATTAACGCAAACCTGAGTAGAGAGATCGCACTCACTACTCTTGTGTTCTCCAGCACATTTGAAACAGCACAAGCCATTTTCACAGTTAGCAGCCTTATGATGATATCCAAGGCACTTAAAGCAACGGTTAATGGCCAGGAAATCCTCGATTTTGCAAACGTTCCAGTTTGCTCTCAGGAAGTTCATATTAAGGCACAGTTTTCGACAAATCGGATTGACCTCTAGAACCAAATGCCGGGAGTTTTCGAATTTTTTAAGAGTGAAACGAATTTTTGTCTCCTCCCATATTTGTTCTTTCTCTCCCAATTCCGGATTCTGTTCCTTCAAAAGCTGGAGAACTTCATGATCACTAATTTCATTCGGAAGATTTTTCAAAAGCAAATTTGGGTTTCCTTTCCGCGGAGAAGACACTTGAAGCGAATTTGTTTTTTCTTTTATTGCATTCGAAAACCTTTCCTTATCCTCTTTTGATACACATTGAACAAGCACTCGATTATTATCGATGGTTCTCATCTTTTTTATCCCTACTTGAATTTGTGTAGGGTTTAACTGAGTTCTGATGATTTTTCGCACTTCCTCAGATGTACTTGTAAAATCATTTTTGTTAGAACATACAATAACATTATTCACTAAATTACTCTCATTGGGAATGATAGATGGTTCCACGATACGAGCATATGATGGTTTTGTAAATGACGCTGGGACATCATCGTTATTCTTTGCATCTCCAGATTTGTTGAAAGCTTTTGAAAAATGTAATTTCAACTTACCCAAAGGTGTTCTTGTACCTTCACGCAACTTTTTGCTTGGGTTTCCAACACAATTTAGTACATTTTCCAAAGATTCGAAGCAATCCTCAAGCCATCGAAATGACGCGTCAACATCAATGGCCGCCATGTTGGACTCTCGAAAAAGTAACAATTTGTAATTTTTTTGAGCATTTACTTTTTTAGTACTTTCCAGAAGCATTTGTTTTACTCTCTGCTCATACAAAAAAAAACCTTCTAATTTTCTTTTTTTCATTATTTTTAACAATTTTGCTTTTTTTTTTGGATCTCAAGATGCTTTCGTTCGGCTACATGAATCCTACGTGTATCTAGTGTTTTGAAGCATGGCATACATTTATAACTTGGTTCAATATCACAATGTTTTATGATCATTAATTTTGCTACATGACTCATACAGTAGACATATTTCTCCCTAATTTTAGATTTTTTAATTCCACAAATGTACATCTTGGAATCACTGACGGTGTGACCATTTCGTGTTATTAACTGACTCATTTGGGTTCTGGGTCCTTCCATCTAAACATTTTTTAATAACATAGGATCCCCTAGAACTCCAAAAATTGGCTTCATTCAATTCATTGTGGTGTATGTATTTATGATTATAGTGCCTTTCGTTACATTCGGCTTCTGTCTTTTGAAACTTGCATCAGGCATTTATAATCGGAGGACACAGTCCATGCTGAGGTCTCTCATTTGGAGACAGAAGATGAAAATAAACACCTCAAATTGCAGTTTTCATGCTGTGTAGATCATTGATATTATTTCTAATAGCCACGCCATAATACTTTTGAGTTTTTGATGTTAAAAAGTCAGTGAATCGGTTACGACCTCTTAGGCTTTTTCCATAACTTATTTTTCTCTGTTTCGCTTTTAAGATCCAAAAGACGTGTACCCATAAATTTTTAGATAAGCCCAATATACTCTAATTTTTCCACTTGAACATCATATGGATTCGCACTCATGGGAAACTTATACAAGGGGAAACACAGGTGCTCTTAGGAGGGCTCATTTGATATGCGTCAAGGAGTAGCTTCATTTAAAAAAAATAATAAAAATACTTCTAATTATGGTATTTTCTCATATCATATATCATTTGAAATAGAAATATTTGAACTTTTAGAAAACATAAAAAAGTAAAAATCGATACATTTTCGAAAATTCATGTGCCGGACCCCCTTAAAAGTTATTTATATTACATCGGGTGACTTTATAACGAAGTTTCTGTGGCCGTGGAATTCTAGTGGTCATGGTAACAAACTCGTGGCCGGTGTTGTCGAGACGCGAATTCGAATCTCGAAAACTCTCGGTATAGAGGTGCTGATGCACGCTAATTCTACCGTCGATCAAAGTTCTCATGTTGGTGTAGTGAGGAAGGAAAGAGTGTTGAGTGCCAGCTCAGTTGTTCCCTTCTTAACTTGACCTAAGTTCAAAATTATGAGCTCCGTCACCAATAGCCTCAAGTGCGACGTTAATAAACACTTAATCTCATAAGTTTCTGTTGTAAGGAATTTCCCGAGTCATCCCGTTGTGTGAGAGGCTTGGAAGGAAGATTATTCATAGTCAATATGAATTCTATTTATTAACAAGTCTCAGTTGCGACACCATTTTAAGTGATGCGGCGCTCTCGTTAACTACCCTTAAAATTCATTTAAGTTAACTTTCATAATACCCAGATTCATCTATTAAACTTCTCGTCCGCATCAGAAGTGAGTTACTCCAGTCCAATTAAATTCAAAGATAACGCTACACACTTAATCAATCTCCATTCTGTATTTTAAATAATTCAGTTTATTAGTTACAAGTTTAAAGGTTAACATTGCAATTTTAAGAATTAAATTAAACAAGAATAAGAATTAAGAATCAATGTGTGTGTGTGTGGCACTTATCTGAAACGGAAGGATGGATGGTGGCTGCATGTCGTGTAACGGCCCAAATTCACAGCATTTGGGGTCTGCAAAGAAAGGAGAAAAAAGTCCCGAAAACTGTCACGCGGTGCCTTTTAAGGGAGGACACGTCACTCCGATTATTCTTTGGCCTACTCTTTAATAACATTTTCTATTGGTCAACCCTAAGGCCTAAAATTACAATTTTAAATAAATTTATGAGGCTAATCACCCCTGAGTTCCTGAAACTGCCACCTCAGTCTAAAAAATTTCAACAACATCCTGTAAACAGGGAGAATACAAAAATTATGAAAAGACGAGGACCATCCCATGTCATCCTTATCAGCCTCTCATCATAAGAAATGCACCAATTACTAAATATGTGAAGCAATCGTGGGTTAGACGAGATATTAGGAGAATTAACAGTAAATTGGATCACATACGTCGAAGCAATAATTCAATTCGTTCTAATTCAAATTTAACGCTTAACTGACCCAATCGTCAATCTTAATATTAATCAAATAAGAAGCGAAGTTCTCTTGCTTAGCTTCACGCTAATCAATCACTCCTATCCGTTAGTAGTCTAAACTCTCTCTTAACTCGAAAGTTTAATCTTTATAGACAAGACTTTTTTAATTTACATAATCACATCTTCTTCTTCGGAGAATGGCTTTCAAAATATTAAATTTTAACGACCCATTTTCCATTAGAGGACTGTTAGTTAGAAGAACACACACACAAATAGACCCGTTACACTGCTTCTCATTTAACACCATCAAGAATTTGCTTCACGTTAAATGATGATTCAAAAGACTAAGAATTAACAAATTCATTAGCTTAGTTTATGCATATTTTGGTCTGCAATTTTCAAAATCAATGATTTTTTATGTATTATTTCTCTGTTGCTTTAAATGTTACTGAAGCCCCACCATGATGAGGGAGCCAATTCACGCTGAATCTATTGAGTATGGATGGCCAGCCCGCGGCACATGGCCCACAGTAACTCACGGTGGAGATGTAATAGAAGCTTGCGAACTTACTGAAAAATTTGAAAAAATAATAAGTACAAACTTTTCCCCAATTTCAATGAAATTTGATTATTTCAGACAAAAAAAAACCCGTTAAAATTTGGATGAGTATGTTTGTGAATAAGTATTTTCTATTTTGAGTATAAGAACAATAAATCTCTCAAAACTAGCTGATATTTACGAAAAAATATTTAATTTTGTTAGTATCTTTATGAGCTAATCCTAATATATATGATTATAGGAGAAAGGTACAATTTCAAAAGCCGCATTACGTTAGGCTGACGGTTTACTAATTATTTAAAACAAAATGTTTTAAATTATTTTTATTTTATGTGCCTAACTTAATTTATTGAACCTGTAAAAAGTTTATTAACGATGAAAACTAGAAGTATTTTTTTTATTATAATATTTTTAAATTACCACTACATAGACTTGCATTGAAAAGCGTTATTTGCCTAAAAATCCCATAATAAGCTAAAAAGTGAAACGAGTTTATATCCCTTCTATCCTGTGACCTAGCTAAAGATGTGGAAGGAATTAAAAGATCCCTCACCGTGATAAATTCCAATTATTTTATTTATCACTATAATCAACTCCAACACAAATAACACTTTAAATAGGATAATTTAGTCACGCAATAGAAAGAAGAGACGAGATTCGCGTTTGGGGAGAGTATGTTCAATACTGCGGCTCTTCTCTCTCCTTAATATTATTTTACACAGAACTTACGTATTTAATGTCCTCACTACTACTTTAACACTCTAAACGTATACTTAATATAAGGTGACAGTACCTGACTTTAGGCAGTCTTCTAATCAATTGCAATTAACTCAGCGTTTCTCAAACTGTGGGGCGCGCCCAACATCGAGGGCGTGATAACTTTACGAGGGGAACGCAAGCATACAGAAAAGTCGAAAACAAGAGATTTTTTTAAAAAAATTACTAATTTACCGAAAGTAAACAAAATACATTTTGACATAATCAGAAATAAAATACACATTTACACTGATATAATATACTTATAGATGTATCAATACACAATGTATTTGATAAATAACTTAACAATAATAAGTTAACAAATTTAATAATTACCAGTGACCCCCATGATCTTGCCATAATTAGAATTAAACACAAAATTTAACACTTATCTTGATAATTTGTTCGGTTTATAATTAATCTCTTAACTGCCGATTAAAAGTTATGCAGTTCGCTCAAAATGCCACCGGACACAAACACTGTCAAGTTCCTTTTTTTTTTGCATTCCATAGCTTTCGGAATAATTTTATGGATAGCAGTAGAAAAGATCGTACTTTGGAAAGACGTATACATACGTACAGGGAAAATAACGCTTTGATTGAGTGAGACGTTTATATACTCCGATGGCACTAAAGAGGTTTAAGTCGTATTCTAACTTTAGCATCAAAGTATAGTATAATTGAATTCAATACATTGTTATTTTATGGAGGGGGCGATGAAAATTATGGTTGAACTTTGGGTCGCCAATATTTAAAGTTTGAGAAGCACTGAATTAACTCAATCTTCCTGGCTATATCTTTTACAAGAACTTATGAACCAAATTTGATAATCTTCACCTTGTAAATATCTTGTCACCTCTGGTTAGCTAAACTTATCACTTTCTTACTTTTTGTTTACCTATTCCCATCACTGACAATTCATATTCTCTTCACTTCTAATCCCCTCACAATTCACAATTCTCGTGAGAGAGAGAGAGAGAGAGAAGTAGGCATACATATAATAAACTTAATTTACATGTCACGTTTCCGTCACGAGGTCAGCCGCCAATAGCCCTCGTGTTGCTATATAGTGAGACGTTAATAATGACCCAAAAAAGAAATCCGCGTTCCTGACTACGAAGTTCAGCTTTTATACACACCCATTGTATTTTTCCTCTAAGTTTAAATCACAATTCCAAATTTCAGCACAGTAATAATGCTGCTAATATAGAAAGACCAGTCCATTATGCAAATCTTCCTTAAAGTCGAACACCTATCTCGATTTGAATCGTTTTTTAGGATTATACTTAGACTTTAGATTGGGATTTCAATAGAGAGTAGGGATGCATTACATGATACATTTTAACACATACACGCACACCCATATACGAGGTGTAAGTACCGTTTTAAAAAAAATCGCATAACAAATACTTTTTCAAAACAAAGTTTATTTTTACATGAAAGAGAAAGAGAGAGAGAGAGAGAGCACTTCGGAAACTATTTTTCTACCTAGTTACTGCCATTATTCAGGCATTTTTTATACCGGAAGACTAACTTGTCCTTCTTTAAAGATGTGTAATCTGTTTTTTATACCAAAGAATGTTAAGTCAGCTGAAATTCATAATTGAATTGGAGATTTAGGGTGAAAATGTAATGAATGATTGAATTGTGAGAAAGTGGTTTCGACAATTCAATGATTGGTGAACCTTTTTTTTTTTCTTAATGGGGCCGCGTATTAGTATTTTTTACCTTTGCAGACCTAGTTCATTCTCCTGTAGTTGGTATCACTTTTTAGTGCGGCAACGTATAGTGGACACCAATTGCAGCAAGTAATTTTGATGCTCAGTTTTATCCCCAGATGGAGGCTCCTGAGCTCTGATGATGTGAAATTGAACTTAGGAGTTTAATTTTTCTGAGAGCACGCAAGCCAAACGGGTAGTTCAAGGGATTTTTTACATGCCGCATAATCATACGACATGACCGCTGTCGATTTTCTGCATCATGAATATCCACCGACTTGGGCCGGGGTCGAACGCGCAACCTTGGTTGCAGAAGGCCAGCGACAAACCAACTACGCCACCCAGTCGGCATGATGGGTAAACCAATGCCATGGCAAAGCATGGAATGAGCGGCCTTCTGTTGTTAATGATGGTTTGGCTGAAAAAACGAATGATAAAATTCCTGAAAATAGATGGTTCTCACAATCAGATCCCTTTGTACTTTATTTCGGCGAATTTCAAAACTGTTCACTGGCAACAACCTGATTATGAACCGTCTGTTTTTTCCGAATTTCACCAGTCACTCTTTCAATCAAACCATCATCAACAAAAGAAGGCTGCCCATTCTGTGCTTTGTCATGAACCTTAGTTCACCCATCATTGAATTGTCGAACCCACTTTCTCACCATTTCAACACTCATTATATTTTTTATCAAAATATCTACAAGTTGAAGATGAATTTCAACTGTGTTCAAAAAATGGATTACAGAACACACTTCCTATTCGGTGGAATCGGCAATCGTCTTAAACTTTTTGAACATTCACTAAAGCGTTTAAAAACAACACAATACGGCCGTAATGACGTCACTGTGCTGACAATTTCCCAGATACCCATGGGTGCAAATGTTGAGCTGCAAAACTACTTCTGCGGTTGCAGTAGAACAGAACGGTATTTAGTTTCCAGATACTTCTCGCATATTTGAATATACTATAATTGTTTTTTTAGTTCTTATACATTTAATAAATGATTTGCTTTTTTCCCATCAATTTAAGAAAACTACTTAAAATCAAGCACTCTGATGAAATAAAATTTGAAATACTCTTTTTTTCACAATTTATCCAAAAGTGTTGCCAATATATTTTTTGAAATAGCAGCTGAGATTTTAAATGAGATTTTTCTTTTGATTCATTCATAACCCTTAAATCAGTAAAATTAAAATTTATTAACGAACGAAAATTTTACGAACTTCAGAAAAAAATGTTTATTTTAATCAAATCAAGGACTGCATGCGTCTGATATTTAATATTTTAGATGTATTTCTAAATTTGACCTAATAAACGAATTTACTGAATTTTTCCATTAAGTATTAATGTTTCCTCGTAACTTTAAGAAAGAAATAAAATTATAGTTTTAAGTAGCATGCTGATTTTTTAAAAATTATATTGCAATTCTTGCTTTACAAACATTCGGTAGTTTATTATGTTTACTTACATGTGTTTATTATTTTTTTTGAAAGATAACGTTATAAAAACAAAACAATATTTCAACTGCTTTCAATGTACTTAAACAACATTCAAGATAAAAACAATATTTGTATGCTTTTCATCGGTTCAAATCCATACATCATTTGTTCCAATATTATTGGAGACAACAATAATTGATGCCATAAAAAACCAATTTTTCCTGAATTTTACGATAAGTATTTAAAAATTGACCTAAGAAATTTATTTGTTAGTTGTATACAATGAAAGATCGATTAAAAGACTTTGACAAATTGGCAAATGATTTATGGTCTCTAAGAGTTAAAATACAATATTTTGCGTAAAAATGGTTTATTAGTAGTTTATTATTTTGCAAAATTTAAACAATCTGTTTGAAATAAGTTATTTATAAACATTGTTCTAAAATGTCTTTGTGAATCATGCATTAAACCAGCATCCATTAATCGATTTCAATTAAGAATATTCACAATGGGGAATTCGAAATTTTTACCACGAAAACAGCATTTGGTTTTTAACATTTTTTTATCTATAAAATGTTACTTCTTTACCTTTTTGTTCATTGAAGCCTTTCGAAAATTGTAAGAAATAATTGTTACATAGAGTATCGACGTTTTAGGAAGCAGTAATAGTACGATGATAGGTGTTGGGTCAAGAAACTGTGATACTTCGAATTCTCGACTGCACTGCTTTATGAAATACATTTAAAAAACGATATATTTAATTCATCAGTATGGCTATACATTAGAACATTTAATTCTCGTATCAGAATTTCAATTATGTATGATAACATAAATTAAATATTTAATAAAACTTGGTAGTAATGACTTGGTAACAAAATCTCTTTTCACTGATTTTAATGAAATGGTTTAATGAGAAATATATTTTCAGATATCACACTGATTTTTCGTTATAGGAATGCAAAAGAGTAAATTTGAAAAAAAAAACTCTCAGAGTTAAAAAAAATGAAACCAAAGCATAGTAGAAGAAAACAACCAACTTAAAGAAAATAATACCTAATTAGAAAAATACCAGTTTCAAAATTTTCTTAAAATTCTGAATAACTTAAAATTGTATCTTTTTTGTCTTAAATCTTTACTATGATCTAAGCCAGGGATATTCAACCTATTACACTCTGGGAACCCATTAACCTTGCCATTTTTTTGAAGGTGCTTCTTGTTCAAAGAGAAAGAAAAATAGGATATCAAATTTTTATCCTTCTCAAATTTACACATAAAATTAACACATTACATCTTTATTTTATCACAATACAAACATTTTAATAAGATAATAAATTGTAAGGTAGCTAATGGGCTTTTTTAAGTTTTCCGAAATATGTCCTATGGATAATAAATAAAGGAAACAATATTTTAAATCATAGCAAATTGATGAAAAAAAATTTTTTTAAGACTTGAATGTGAGTCTTCTTAATTGCAAAGAATTTTATTTATGGAATAATTGTTGAAATCGGCAACCTCATATTGTCTTCAGCATTCAGTCTGTTTCAGTATTTTTTTTGTCAAGGTATACAAAGAGAAAGAGCCCGCTTGGGTGCTTAGAGTTAGCCTGTCAGCCTCGTAAATCTAAAGGTGTGGATTCTATCCCGGCTGAAGTCGATAGAATTTCTGGATGGAAAAATCATGGGCACGGTATGTCATATGATTTTGTGGCATTTAAAATATATCGTGAGTATATATTTGGCTGTGACATTCTCTGCAAAATTAAATCGCGCAATATTTAGCATCCGGCGAGAGCTTAAATTGTATGAATTCATGCGTCAAAAATTTAAGAACGGTAGCTGTCGCTAGATGGTGCCACTAATGAATGGCACTCACTCTCGGAGACTCGTGTTGGCAAAGGCTACTTCCAAAAGCAGCACATTTGAAAAAAAAAGAATGGAAAATGTCTCACATACATAGGTTGAAACAAATGGCAATAGATGTTTCAAAGCACTTAGCATTTCAGGATATTCTTTTCTAATATCCATCCAAAAATGCATAATATCAACTTGACTAAATTTTAGCTTCGAATGAGGGACGGCTCTTTTATTAAGTGTTCGGAATGGTCAAATCTGAGAAAAAGGATTTTGGAGATAAATTTCAGTTTTTAAACGGAAAATGCCCAAGGAAACGTTTTTCACGAATCTGATGAATATTGAACCAAACTATTTTTACCTTTTTATCAAAGTATTAGTAAAATTAAGGCACTTTGTTTGAATAAATAGTGATCACAAGCTAAGCTAATGTATCAATCTGAGAGCAAACAATAAGGAAATTTAGGCGGGCTTATGTGTAATATGTACAGAATTTCAAAAAAAATCTATATCATTACTTTAGTGGGTTTTTTTTTCAAATTCAGTTTCTTATTGTTGAAAGCAGGTATGAACGTTAATACACGCAAACATGCCTTTATGAAAGTAAAAGTTTTCTGAAAAAGAGATTTTGAGCAAAAAACACCCCTAAACACATGATAATTAAATTAAAAGTCACAGGTAAGCGCAGGACTTTTTTCCTAGCACAGCTGGTTATATAGAACGGATTAAATAATGTGATTATTTTTTTCCATTTCAAGGTCATTCAGAATACAGTTGAATGTAAAATTTTGCGTCATTTGCGAAAGAAATACTAAAATATATTATCTTATTGTTTGAATTCTTATTTAAGGTATCCGACTACCCTAAAACTGTGAATTTTGCCAAAAATTGACATTTTTTATGATTTTATTTTATGGACCGTCTTATTAGCTTTATAAAAATACCAAGTTTATCCTTTCCCGTTCATTAGAACAAAAACTACAAGTGTTTTAGTAAAAGCAGATGCCATTACTTTAAGCAAGATGTCATACATTAAAACGCGTTTTACTCGAAATGTGATTTTTTGAAAATAATCAAACGTGGTCAGCGATTGCTAAAAAAGTTTTGAACATAATTAGCTGAAATGTTTTCTGTAAGTTCTGTATAATAGTACAATTGTTTTAACCTTCAGATTTATCAGTCACTGTTTTAATACAAAATTTACAGTCCCTGATGTGAATATAATCAATGTCTTTTTTAGCATTTTCATATAGTAACCGAGATAAAGTGCTCTAGTTTTTGTAAAAAAGAAAATATCTCTTATCCTGAAGGTCATTTCAAAATTGAATAATATAGCAACACATTAGATTGAAAAAATTGAAAATTTGTTTATAAACCTTTGGTGCAGATTGGGCGGCGTTTATTCTATTTTTTTGTCAACTTTTACCTATTTTTTCAAAATTTAGTAGTAATAATTTCTTTTTCTCTCCTTAATTTTAGCACATTTTTATTAAAATGCACTAAACAAATCTAAAAATAATTTTTAAAAAATTCCCCACACATCTCTCTTTTTTTTTTTTTTTTAAGTTGTTGAAACCAGTCGGATACCTTAAATACTCTGAATATTAGAATAGTTTAGTTCATTATCAAAAGCGCTTTGTGTGCGACTTCCTATACATAAACGTTTAATATCTAAGTGAGATTTTTTCCTTTTTAAATGATTTCTTTGGGATTATAACGTCAATTTCTTGCCACTCAGAAAATAAGATTCTAATAATATAGCATTTCCTAATCATTCATCTCTAATTCAACATGATTCACCCAAAGTACCTATCAAAATTCCGAATGTTAGCAATGTTCCAAAACTAGCAATAATCAGAGAGCTATCCAAGACATAAATATTCCATAAAGTAAGGTTATTCTCCTTCACGAGAACTTCTTCGAATTTTGTCTCTCTCAGATCAGGAGGAATTTTGTATTTCAGACACTGAAGAGCACTTTTGGCTTTTTTCGCCATTTCATTCGTCATGGATCCTGAGATCATTATCACTAGCTGAAACGACAAGTAGCAGCAAACACTACATAATGTGTAACTGAATATCCATGACCAAAATATGTCCGAAATGCCAACCTGTAACCTCCCCAGAATAATCCAATCATACTCATAATGATTGCCAAGAAAGTTGGGAGTGAAAGTTCTTTATCCACTTTCCGCATGCTTTTCGTAATCTTTTCATAGTTATCAAGTAAATTCCCGTATTCCTTCTGAAAACGTTGGCGTCGAATTTCGTCGAGTAGATGATCAAAAAGCAATCGAATGACTCTGCAGATTAGACTATGGTAAATGACATAAACTGAAATAATGAATTTCCCAATGCAAAACATGAATAGCTGGCCAATTAAACAAACGTTAGAACAAAAAAAGGACAACTGTGAAGAAAATCCTATTTTTTCGAAGTGTCCTTGTATAATTTTTCGCCTTCTGGGGGCAATAAATTGACAGAATATTATGCTCCAAATGACAATCAAAATTTGAATAAAAATTATATAAGCGGTATAAATCCTTTTTTTCCTTCTGAAGTTATTCGGGAAGCCCAAAGATTTAAGCAATTTACTAAAATTTTCAGTTATACGCGTAATTGCTTGGCGCCTTCTGAACATTAATGAATGGAATAGCAGAGATATAATTATTAAGAAAGTATAAGTAATTTCTTTAGCTTCATTAGGATAGAATGAAGTCCACAATATTGCATCTACTGTAGCTATGAAGAAAATGGAGATAGCGAAATATCTGAGGCAAGCATTGATAGAAGAAACTAATTTTGTTTTTTTAGATTCCACTGATTGCTTAGTTTTGGTAGAATGATCCAATATTTCAATTCCGAACACATGAAGTAGAGCGAAAAAGAGATGAAATTCTCCGATAAAGCAATTTTCAGTGTTATAGTACATTTTTGTTGGTATTTGGTATCTATTAAAAATCTTGTCATTATTTGATGAAATACTCCATTTCAGTTTTGCATCGACACTTGTTTGAAGATTTTTCCTCTCCTTGCGTAGAGTTAAAAATTTCCTCACAAGTTTAAACATTTTAGAGAAGATAACGTGTTTGCTTCAAACTGAATACTACAAAATTATAGTTGCTGTTGTGGAAATGTTAAGAATTTTTTATTGGAAATTTTTTTGTCCTGCTTACTAACCATTAGTCTTTCATTTGACGTACTTAGAAGCGTATTAATTTCTTTTTTTAGAGACATGTTGTTAATTATCTCCGTCTTTCTGATGGTAGTTCAATCAGTGAATAGACGAATAGAAGCATAGAGTCCTTTCAAAAGGATTATTTTTCTTGGTTAAATAATGAATGACTTATGATTGCAATTGTCATTCAAATTGATTCACGAAAAATAATTTAAATATCTCTGATTTGTTAAAACGCTTTAAATATATATTTTATTGTCCCATTCAAGATTTAATTTGTTTAGAAAATTCTCATAATTTCTCTATTCTTTTCCTATTTTTTTAAAAATATGTCTCTATAAATGCTTAAAAGGCTAATTGAAATGGTTACTCTGTTTAAGAAGATATGCATATCTCATTTTAAAGATTGTTATTGATTTCTAAAATTCCTTTTTGCAGTATATTGAAAATAATAAGTATGATTTTGTATGGAATTCGATATTTTAATACTGATTTAAAATAAGAAAGTATTCAGAAAGGAGCAAGGTATTGTATAACTTTGAGAGAAAGAGTATAAAAATATATGTGATAGTTAGCGAATAGTATCTTTTCTTTTCTTTTTTATTATTTCCATTAACAAGGTTGTGTTTGTAATGGTTGTTGTAGTAATAAAGAATCTCTTACAGTAAAAGCAAACACCACACACACACACACACATTCTTAAGTAGCATTCAATATTTATTTACTATCACACACATAAAAAAAACTGGACAACACACTTAGCAAACACATTACATCATTATGATTACAAAGAAAAAAGACATTATGACATTACAAAGAAAAAAGCTGTGGGTGAATTTTCTAGAGAACCACGGCTTTTATATCAAACTCAGACCGGAAGTTCTAAAGCTCACATGATTTCCAAGGATGTCTGTCCTGATTGATCCAGATCATTGGAAGAGGTTTGTTATGAAATTCGAAATTTAAACACGCTGTGGTTTTAATTTGAAAGAGATAAAGTTACGATTATTTCCCGTTATGCGGGTATTTAACTGTTACTTATTTGAGCGAAGAAATGGAGGGTTAGGGCCATTATAAGTTAAAAGCGTGAAAGATAAAATCACCGTGAATTATTACCCACACTCCTGCACACGCACACATTTATAAAGTGTCATTTTGTTATATTTGCACTTTATAAATATGTTGAAAATGTTCATGAAAGGGTAAAGTACTTTCACACTTTTTTTAAAACGTAGATCTAGAACTTTGTCGAATAAGATGGAAACAAGTTATTTTTTAGAAATACGGAAGTATCACGCAGAATTTGAAGTACCAATACGCTTTTCCTTTTCATTACCTTTAA
Organism: Trichonephila clavata; assembly: GCA_019973975.1. Taxonomy (NCBI): domain Eukaryota; kingdom Metazoa; phylum Arthropoda; class Arachnida; order Araneae; family Nephilidae; genus Trichonephila; species Trichonephila clavata. Next base: position 141,602 of record BMAO01004239.1, on the reverse strand, counting down.
ACTAAATAAGTTAAAATAGTTTATATACTCAGTAAAAATTCAATAAGTTAAAACAAGTTTTTATAATGTTAACTTTAATAAACTTAGCATTTGAAAGATTATATATTAGAACTAACTTATTTATCAGGATTGTTGATAAATACATTTTTGTTAAAACATTATGAATATTGATAAAAAAAAATACTTGTATTGAGTGCGTCAATGCGGCATAGTTTTGTTGCGAAGTCGTCGATGGTGAGGACATGTCCGCTCTTATAATTGTACGATCATCACATTTGTGTTCTTGAGACGCCCTGACTCTCCGCAAAGGTAGATTAACCGTTCTGGTATCCATTGTTGCTAACACTGAGCAGCCGAGGTAGCAGCTGATACGCCTGTTCCACCAATCTGCTTTTCTGAGGCCCATTATACGCCTTCTCTTGAAGTCCTACGATTGTTCGTACTTTCACCGGTTTTATCTCCGAGGTATCCTCAGTCACAATAACGTCTATACAAATTGACAGATTTCTTTGAATAACACTATGGAACGAGCAATAGCGCTTTTAATTTCTCCAAACTCCGCATTTCACATGTGTATAGCGTGCTTATATTTGTCTCATCAACGTCTAAATTTTAATCATTTACATATCTCTTACCAGATACATCCCAGCCTAGTTTCATGATAGTAACTCAACTTTTTGTGTGTGTGCATATATTTCTTTGTGACAGAGTGTATAATGATAGTGAGAAGAGACAGAGATATCGAAGTGAAATCATTGTAACCTGTTAGGATCACTGTTTATATATTCAGATATCTGAAAGCATTGCATAAGCAAATAAATGTATTTTCCTGATCCCGTTGTATTTCTTAAGTATTAAAGGTATGAAAAATGATGTACATAAACTTGTACAAAAAATTGTAATTTTGTTTACGTACAACAGAGAATATTTGCAGGCAAAAAATCTTAAGCAGTGGTAAATAAATGAGGTTTCATGTGTAGATCAAAATTTTTCTTGCATGTTTGGTTATACAGAACAGATTGAAGATTGCGTTATTACTTTTTCAATGTGAAGGGTATCCCATCAAAACAAGTTATCAAACTCTTACTATTCTAACAACAAAATTCGAGTAATAGCCTTTCTTAATTCTTTCAGCATTAATTCAGCATGATTCACCTAAAGCACCTATCAAAATCCCGAACGTTAGCAAAGTACTAATGACCTTAATAACAAGAGACCTATCCAGAACATAGATCTTCCATAAAGTTAGGTTACTATCCATCATAATAACTTCTTTAAACTTTTTTTCCCTCACATCACGAGGAAATCTGTATTTCAAACACTGAAGGGTATTTTTAACTTTCTTCGCCATTTCATTTGTCATGGAGGCCGAGATCATTATCAGTAGCTGAAACGTAAAGTAGCAACTTGCAGAACAAGCTTGAGAAACTAAATATTTATTAGACACATATTTTTTAAATGCCAGCCTGTATCCACCCCAAAATAATCCGATCATACTCATAAGGATTGCTATGAAAGTTGGGAAAGAAAGTACTTTATCCATTTTCCGCATGCCTTTCGAAATCTTTTCATAGTTATCAAGTAAATTCTTGTATTCCTCCTTTAAAATCTGACAACGAAGTTCGTGGAGTAGATGGCCAAAAAGAACTCGAATAACACTGCATATAAGACTGTAGTAGATAACAAAGACTGAAAAAATGAATTTGCCTATCCAAAACATCAATATCTCAGAAACTAAAAAAACAAAACAACAAAACAAGGACGAGGCAGGTGAAAGAAATTCCATTCCTTTGAAGAATTCTTGTAACATCTCCAGTCTTTCAGGGACCACAAAATAGAGCATCGTGCTCCAAATGATGAGCAAAATGAGAATGAAAATCATATAAGAGGTATATATGAATTTTTCAATTCGGAAATTATGTAGTGGCTTCAATGTATTGAATATTTTCTGAAAAATTTCGGATATTCTTGCAATGGCTCGACGCTTTCTGAAGATTAATTCGTAAAACAGCACAACTAATAATATTAGGAGAGTATAAGTAACTTGCTTTATTTCTTCCGGAAAAATTTTAGTCCACAATATTGTATTTGCTGTCCCTAAACAGAAGAGGGCAATAAGAATATGTCTGAGAGAAGCAATGTAAGACGAAATTAATTTCGTCTCTCTAACTTCCATCATCCGCTTAGCTTGGAAGGAATGATGTGGCGTTTTAACTCCGAATACTTGAAGTAGAATGAAAAACAGACGAAATTCATTCACAAAGCAGTTTCCAACGTTATTATATATTTTTTCTGATATTTCGTGAGTAATTTCAACTTTTCGATTATTTGATGAATCATTTTCATTTATCTTTATCTCAACACCTTTTTGGAAAAATATTCTCTTCCTGCGAACATTTGTAATTTTGCTTAGAAATTTAAACATTTTAATGAACGTGTTTACTTCACACTGAATGTAGTGCTTTTTGAAAAATGCTACAAACTAACGATTTGTTTAAAGCTACAACGTTATCCTATCTGTTTACTACCCTTAATGTACAATCTTCACATAAGTAGAAACCATATTAAATCCTATTGTTTGAGTTCAACTGTATGTTGGTAGTATTAAAAATAAGTGAATAATTGCTAAGAAACATATAGTTTAAAATGTTTATTTCTCTTGCTGAAGTAATAGTGGCTCAGGATTATGAATGTTATTAAAATTTATTCAAGCAATTGAATTGAAGCATCTCTTATTTGTTAAATTGCTGATTAACTATTTACAATATATTGTCAATTTCAAAACTTAATTTATTCAGAAAATTTCCATATTTTCTGCTCCTTTTGTAATTTTGTTTAAAAGTACGTTTCTATGGTTGCTTAATAAGCTAATTGCAATGAATATTCAATACAAATATATATATATATATATATATATATATATATATATATATATATTAAAATAAACATAATTACTATCTTCTAAAAAATGAAGTTAATAAATATGAGTTTTTGTAAAACTCTCTCTTTCTCTCAATACTCTAAAACTGATTTAAAACTAAAAATATTAAAAAAGATTTAATGAGTTCTGTGCCTCTTCGAGAAAGAATACTTGAAAATCTCATTTTTTTTAATATACGTTTTATTTTAATGTAGGAAACTTGCAAGCAATAGGTGAAAGATTTCTGTGCTTTTTTCAAGACTTCTATCTTAGAACTCCTAAATAAAGTAATTTCTATATAAATAGAAGTAACAACCACACACAGAATACGAAATACGCACAGATTTTTCTATTTTGGTATCCCTTTAGTGGATTGACCCCTTATTTTCTTTACACAAAATGCTTTAAAAAAAACATTATTTTATTGTTTATTACTAAACACATATTGATTCCCACCTTTACAACAAAAAAAAAGTCCCGGATGAAAAGCATTTCAGTACTTTTGTCAAACTTCATCAACTTTTCAAAATAAGTCACTTCACTAAATAAGAGACCCGTAAGAATTAAAAATAAACTCAAATCAAAGAAACAAATAAAATATCAGAGTACCCGTACAGCGTACGGGCAAACCAGTAGCGGTTAACTTTCGGTAGCCCGTACGTTGTACGATCAAACCTCTTAAGTGTTTAATATTGTTTTCTTTTGGAAAGTATTCATTAACCCAGTTTTAAAATTTATAAATTGAGCTTATGGAAACACTTATATTCAATAAAGTACTAGACTATAATCAAAAATAGGATATTCAAGTTTTTAGAATTTTTTATTTTCTTTCACTTAACACCCATAAGAGAAATAGGTTTTCGTTATTCATTGTGAAAAAAATAGCAGTGAGAAAAATCATTCATTTTTTTTGAAGACAGTAATTAAAAAATACATATTGGAGATTTTTCCTTATATCGAAAGTATAAGTCTTTAATAAAGATAAAATTTCTGAAAAGAAAGCTCTTTTTTTTTCTTTCAAAAACAAATGTGATATACACTATATTGCATTTAAGGTATCCGACTGGTTGCGACAACTTTTTTTTTAAAAAAGAAGATATGGGGATTTTTTAATTTTTATTTTTAAATTTGTTTAGTGCATTTTAAGAAAAATGTGCTAAAATTAAGAAGAGAAAAAGAAATTATTATTACTAAAATGGGAAAAAATAGGTAAAAATTGACAAAAAATAGCATAAACGCGGCCCATTCTGCACCAAAGGTGTATGAACAAATTTTCAATTTTTTCAATATAATGTGTTGCTGTATTATTCAATTTTGAAATGACCTTCAGGATAAGAGAGAGATATTTTCTTTTTCACAAAAACTAGAGCACTTTATCTCGGTTACTATATAAAAATGCTTAAAAAGTCAGTGGTTATATTCACATAAGGGACTGTAAATTTTGTAATAAAACAGTGATTGATAAATCTGAAAGTTAAAGAAATTGTACTATTATACAGAACTTACAGAAAAAATTTCACATTAAATTATGTGCAAACGTTTTTTAGCAATCGCTGATCCCGTTTGTTTATTTTAAAAAATCACATTTCCAGTTAAACGCGTTTTAAAGTATGACATCTTGCTTAAAATAACCGCATCTGCTTTTAATAAAACACTTGTAGTTTTTGTTCTAGGAAAATGATAAACTAGGTATTTTTTAAAGCTAATAAGAAGGCCCATAAATTAAAATCATAAAAAAATTGTCAATTTTTGGCAAAATTCTTAATTTTAGGGTAGTCGGATACCTTAAACTACACTCATGTCCATAAATTAAGGATAATTCAGAATCACACAGAAATATAACTCTAAAATAAAAATTTCACCTGTAGAATTATCACTCTGATCTTGAAGAAGAATATGCAAATTACAGTAAACCACCAGATTTCGCGGATAGTACGTCACAATGACGAGAGTGTAAGAGAGGGGAATATAAGGAATGGTGGCAAAGAAGTAAAATTGTTCACAAGCGCTTTAAAAGCCTTTCAGTGCAATAACCGCATAGTTATGGCAGAAAGGAAGCATTTGGATGATTTTTTACGTGGTAGAATTATCGGACGACTGGAATGTGGGCGTACCCAGCTAGAAGTATCCGAGTAACTTGGAATCGCCGAGAGTGTCATCTCCAGGCTTTGGCAACGATTCCAAGATGATGGTAATGTGAATAGATGTTACAGCACAGGTCGCCCCCGAGTTACAACACCGAATGAGGACCGGTATTTGGCAGTTACTGCCAAAAGAAACAGACGGAGCACAGCATCAGACCTATCTCCTCAGCTCTCTTCAGCTACCGGTGCGGCATTTTCAGGGCAGACCGTGTACAGACGCTTAGGGCACGTTGGTCTATATGCTCGTAGGCCTGTCAGATGTGTTCCCCTTACCGCAGCTCACTGCCGCCTGCGATTAACCTGGAGTAGAGAGCATGCATTGTGGACACCGCAACAGTGGTCTTGTGTGATGTTTTCCGACGAGTCCAGGTTTAGTTTGCAGTCTGATTTTCGCCGGACTTTCATATGGAGAGCGCCAGGTACCCGTTACCACCAAGAGAACACCATTGAACGACACCGTTACGATGGTGCAGGATGGCTCGTTTGGGGAGGAATGATTCTTGGTTCCAGAACTGACCTGCATGTTCAGAGTGTAACGATGACAAGCCACATCTATCGGGATGTCATTCTGGAACAAAATGTACGTTTGTTTCGGGGCGCCATGGGTGCAGAGGCGGATTAAGCGGCTGGCGGACCTGGTGGCCGCCAGGGGCCCCGAGCACCAGCAGGGGCCCCAAGCTGATAAGACTTCAGTTATAAGTTCAACGTGCAACAAAAAATCTTGTACTGATATTGCAAACCCAATGATTACCCACATTTGAATCGTATAACAATTTGTGTTGCCCTCATATATTACACGTAATTGCGGTTAAAATCTGTTTGTTTTTTGCTTTTTTGTTTTAAAAATATGTTTTCCTGAACTTTGATCTTTAATATATGTTTTCGGTTCCAAGTTTTTTAAAATTTGATCCCAGATTTCTTATATTACAATAATGATCCCAGATTTCTTATATTACAATAATGATCCCAGATCTCAGACTATAAACAACTACCAATGTTTACTTCTTTCGAAAGAATTTAGTATTTGAAGGTTCGTGATTTATTGTTATCTGGGTTTTTGTGTTTATATTGTGAGAATGTGGGGAAAGAGATCGAAGCAGTGTCGGATTAAACGACATGGAGGCCCCTAGGCAGTAGAGTTCTCGGGGCCCTGAAGCCTGTTTTTGGAGCACTAACAGAAAACAGAACATGTTTTTGTGGGCCCCTAAAAAGCACGGGACCCATAGGCAACTGCCTACTCCGCCCAACGAGTAATCCGGCACTGGATCGAAGTATTTTGTAAATTTAGTATAAGTTTTATTTCAGTCAGCATGACGGAAAAAGCAAAATATTTAAGTGAGATTTAAATTTCTCTAAATTGATGAATGAATCAAATAGTGAAATCGATGAAAATTATTTTTTGGAAAAAAAATGTAGAGGATCTTTGGTTATTGAAATAATTGATCACAGGGATATTTGCATACTTTCATAAGGTCTGAATTTTGCTGGCATTTTTTACCATTGGTCAACTTAAATTTGATTAACTTTTAAAAATAAAATTTTAGGTAATGTGCATCTTGTTCTTTAATTTTTTTATTGTTTTGGTTTCATAGGATCATTTTTACACCATTTGCTTTCATATGTTTGATTTTTGAGAAAAGCTTGTGTGTTTCTAGTTTGATAATGGTTTCCTTTTAGTATTTCTACATTTTAAGTTTTTGTAATATAAAGAAAGGGAACTATGTACAGGGCCAGCCATGTTGGTGGTGTGGCGGATGTTGTGCGCAAGGGCCCCAGAATGAGCAAAAATTAAAATGTTCTCCTGCATATGAAAACTTGACAATATTCCTATCGTAAGAAATGTGAATTTTTTCGTAAACATTACTATTGTAGATCTCTGAATTTCAACAATCTGCAAACTAATTCTTGAAATCATGCAGAATTTAACGGTTCGCACTACCACAGATGAAGCATATAATAAGAATGGATTTTAAATTCTGAGAAACATTCCTGAACAACATTTCTTCTTATCAGGGGCGTAGCTATCACCGTATCAATGATACGGGCTCCCCTAGAGGCCCTGGACGTGTGTAAGCAAAAAGTCGTAAAATGTTACCAATGGTCATATTAAGAGTTCCTTTTTACGTTTATAAAATAGTATGTCACTGGCATAAAACGATATAAGTTTTCCGTGTGAATTCTGAATCTTAGGAAACGCAATAAGAAAATTTTAAAAGCTGGTAAAATTACTCAAAATAATGAGAAGACAAGGAGTGGTGTGATCTTTGAATGTAGGAAAAACTTCTCATTCAAAGCGGATCGACAGAAAGATCGTTTGAAGTGAAATACAGATAACACTTATTAGGATGGAAAAAATCCATTCAGAATGTTATTTGCCTGTAAATGACACAATAACCCCTTCGTCTACTGATTGATTGACTGTAATAAATGTCGCACTAAAAAGTTACAGGAAGGCTTGGCCCTTAGCAGCGGTGGCGCTAGACCACGCGTGGACGTCGGCGAAATTAGGGTTCGCGAGGCCTCCTTTTTTCCCAGTCAAGAAAACGTTAAATTACATAAGCCGAATTATAGTTACACTAATGTATGAGTAAACGAGATTTATTGCTAATAATATGATGACAAAAATTACACAAATAGAAATTAAAATAGACGAACTGAATAACTAAATTTTAAATAATTAAAAACTTTGTGAGGCCACCTCAAGCGCGAGGCCGTCGGCAACCGCCGACGTCGCTGACGCCTAACGCCGCCACTGGCTCTTAGTCGGAATTTTTTTCATAGATGGTCCAGTGAAAGAGAGTGTTATATTATATTTATCCCGGTTCTCTTTTATTTCTGTAACAACCAAGAGACTGAATGTGCCTTCATGGTGAACAAGGGCTGGATAAGTGCTTCCCGTTCCGAGAAAAGAAAGGACCATAAGCGCCTGAAGTCTTCTGTCACCCTCCAAGTCTATAGTTAATTATTTTTTTAAGGAGTATCAATGAGTTCTCAACGTTGGTTCTCTGGGGGAAGGGGAAGGGGGAGGGGCGCGTTAAAGAAGAATTTCGGCACATTGGACAAAAGCACGATTGGGAAAAGCACGATCAAGATTAATGACAGGCTTAAGGATGAATGAAATGAATGGGACAGAATGACCCTTAGAAAAAGACCCCTTTTCGAAGTAAACTGAGGAAATTTTGCGTCAATTTGACTTCCGATCTAATTTCTTTTAGCTTCCTGCGCTTATACAGACAAATCGGAGAACCGCGTTTAAACAACAAAAAAAGGTAACTATATTTTCATTTTCAAAATCTCTTTTAAATTTTTAAGATTTAATGCGCAGGTATTTTAATCAGTGCGTAAGATAAAGTGAAAAAAATATTTTGTCGCATTTGTGTCATTACTATTTTACTTATTTATTTATTTTTCGATTTACTACATAAATATAAATAACTGCCATCAGTTTCTTAGCATATTTTTATGATTATTAGCATATTTAAATGTGTTTTCGTAGCTTGAATCTTAAAACATTTTCGACTGGCATTGTTATTCAAATGAAAAAATATTATTTGCCTCTCTTATAAAAATAATTTCTTGAGTCAGTTATAAAAAGCGATAATAGTTCATTTAAAATATAAAACATTAATGAGATTTTGAGTACATTCATTAATTATTTACCATACTTAAAAGAATCCTAACAATAACTGGAAATTGAAATAAAACGTTATTATATTTATTGGGTTGATTTTTTGTTTGTAATTCTAACGTATTATGATAATTTTGTTTAGTAATATATGAGCCAATCTATAATTTCTAAATATTTAATTAAAATTGCTTCAAACTGTCAAAAGAATTTTCAAAGAAAGAAAGTATATTAAGTTAACTTAAAAATACACTTTTCTTTCTTTTTATTGGTAACGTGAAATAAACACATGATTTTTCTAATATACTTTAAAACTGCTAAGAGAACCATTATTTTGTAAGATTAACTTTGAAAAGCAGAAATTATTTTTGTATTTATTATCATTTTAAGAGTGATTTGCTCGCGATACTTATTTGATTAAGATCTTTTGTCCAGACAACTTGAAAGGATATTCAGTGCAATCTTATGCGAGTAATTAAAAAAAAATATGTGTAACTAATTATAAAAATATATAAAAATCGTATAATTACTTTAAAATGCATAATTTCTTTTAAATATTGTATAACATTCTGTATGCTTCTCTAATAAAGTTAATCAAAATTCATCTTTAACTATATTTAAAATCTTTAAAAAAGGCAACAATGCCCATACAATAACAGAAATTTCTTATAAAAAGCATTTAATGAAATGTTCATTTTTACAGAACAATAATAAATGTTGAAAAATATAGGTACTATTTTTTAATTGCTCCTAGTTTAAAACTATTTAAATTGGTAGCAAAATGTATTACAGAAATAAAAATATATAAACACGATATATAAGGTAGATAAGAAGAGAGAAGAGAGTGATTTCAAACAAAATAGAAATGTGAAAAGTTATTCAATATGTAGTAAGATTGTTTAATTTTGAGAAATGGAACTTTGAATGTAATTAAGATATAAATTTGGTTGAAAAATTGTAGATTTCTTTTGTGATATATTGTGGCGTTTGTCAAACAGTTTTGAGTTATCTTAGAAATTTCAAATTATTTTGGAAATGTTTTATTGTTCTGTTTAGTCACAAAATATTAAGATTTTTGAAAAAACAAACAAGTATAGTAATAATACTAAACTAGAATGTGTAAAAAACATTTGTATTCAGTAAATGTTTTATTAACTTATATTTAGAAACTTTAAAAGGAAACTTTACAAATCAAGAGTATTATAATTGTTTTTCCAGTTTTTAAAAGAAAACCTTAGAATTTTTGAATGCTTACTTTTGGTTGAGACATTTTAATAGTTTTGATTACAAGTAATCCGGAAGCTAAGCTACGTTTTGTTCTAGAAATTAAACTATGATTTCTGTAAAGAGTAAAAGAATTAAACAAAATATGTGTGTATTAAATCGAAAATTTCATACTTCCATCACAGAAAATTTGGAAAAAAAATGAAATGTAATTTTATGAGAGTTTGGAAAAAAAAATTTAATGCTCTTTAGAAATTTTAGCTAAATTTGGACTGGATATTAAAAATTGGAGAGGGGGGGGGGCAATCATTTGATAATGCGTCTAATATGTCCGGGCGTTGCTCAGATCTACAGGCACGTATTAAAGAACACAGTCTAAGCGCAGTTTATATAGCCAGTCATTCTTTAAATTTAGTAGGAAATTTAACAGCAGAAAGCTGTAGCGATGCAATTAAATGTTTTATGCTTGTACAGAAATAATTCTTTTTTTTTCTGTGTCAACCCATCGCTGACGAATTTTAAATAAAAATCTGGAAAGGAGTAAACATGCAATATCTGTGAAAAAAGTTTCAGATACACGAGTCAGCAAGAGCAGATGCAGTACGAGCTATAAGACTTGGTTATACACACATAAAAGAGGCCCTGGCTGAAATCCGTGATACAAATGAGGATAAGAAGATCACAATACTGGAGGCAACTTCTCTTTTGAAACATGGTAGAATGATCATTGGGGCACATGATCTCTGATAAGGTCTTCATCCCCTATCTTGAATTTGTGGGAGCATTAAAAATTACACTTGCCATGTTTAGTGGAAGGTGGGGGAAAATATGAAAAGTTTGAAAGTTAAAAATTTAAAAATAAAATTAAAATTAAGAAAGTACATTAGATTGCGACCTGAAATAATAATAATATAAAGAAAAATTGCTGGAACTATTTTTGTTTGCGTTGGGGTGTTTAGTAAAAGAGTGGAATACTGAGTCGACCGCGGCTAACTCCGTTGCCGGAGGCTAGCATACGGCCAACTTAATCATTGGATACTTTTGAAACACATGGGAAAGTATGAAACTTCCCTAATGACCGTAATTTGGGATACCATACTCCAGAGGGTGAGTGCTACTAGCAAAGCATTACAGTCAGTTGGGTGTGAGCTATTGAAAGGATCTAATCTACTAAAATCTTTAGAAAATTATATACAAAATCTCAGGAATGAATTTGGAAAAGTAGAACAAGAAGCAACTGCTTTACAGGACTCTCATTTGAAAAGGAAGTTGGACAAGCTTGCAGGCAGCAAAAGAGAAAAATTATTTCGATGAAACTAAAGAAGGTCATGAACTTGAAAATAGGGAAAATTTCTTGTTCAACTCATTCTATGTCATATGCGATAGGACAAGTGCAGAACTATCCCGAAGAGCTGGAATATATGAAACTGTTATAGAACCCTTTTTTGTATTTTTTGAGGAGAGGTTTTCTGAAATAAAGAAGAAAGCTGTTAAAAAATTAAAGGATATTTACAAAGACGATATTGAATCGCTTAATTTTGACGATGAATTGGATCAGTTTTTGCTATTTTTAAAAGAAAACAAAGATACTATGAACACTCCAATAGAAATTTATCGAGTTGCAAAGGAAATGGTCTCGACTTTCCCTAATGTCGAGATAATTTTAAAAATATTTTTAACTATACCGATATCAAATACATCAAGTGAGAGATCTTTTTCGGTTTTAAAGCACGTTAAAAATTATTTAAGAAGTAGTATGAGAGAAGACAAACTGAACAGCATGTCCATTTTATACATAGAACAAGATGTGTTTTGGACCAAATAGATACTGCAAAAATAATCGATGAATTTGCCAAAGAAAAATCAAGACGTAAAGTTATATAGCAAAATTTTAAGCTTTTATAAGTAAGGTTTTTTTTAATTGTTTAAAATAAAGTTAAAAGTTTTTTTTGTGCCGTTTTTTTTTTTTTAGCTATACATTTTATTTTGAGAATTTAAGTTCAGCAAATTTTTTCGACTCTTCAGCCCAGGGGACCCCAAACTTTACAGCCAGGGCCCTCCAACTAGCTTAATCCGCCTCTGCATGGGTGCTGAATTTTTGTTTATGGATGACAACGCCCGTCCTCACCATGCAAACATTGTAGACGAATGCCTTCAATCGAAGGATATCACCCGTAAGGATTGGACAGCATACTCACCGGACTTGAATCCAATAGAGCATGTGTGGGATATGCTTGGCCGACGAATTGCAGCCCGTCAACCCCCTCCCACCTGTCTATCGGAACTTCGGAGGGCATTGCTTGATGAGTGGTGTAATATTCCTCAAGATCAGATTGATAATTTGATACTCAGTATGCGTAGGCGTTGTAAGGCCTGTATTGCATCGTCCGGGAGACATACTCCGCATTAACCATCATACTAACCATGTTATACTGTTTTTTGTAAATGGGTTCTTTTTTGAAATTTGCTCCAGGGAGTAAAAATCGCAATTTTTAATAATTATGTCAAACATATATCATCTTTTTTGCTCTTTACCTTTTGTTTAATAAATAGACTTTACAAATAAGTCAAATTTGTTTTTCTTCTGTTTCTTTCTTTGCCTGAACTTCATTATCCTTAATTTATGGACAGGAGTGTATAATATCAAGAAAAATCCAGAGAGTCGGTGAGTATTTATTAACGACGTACGAGGGTCATGGGCAGTTATGAGCTTTATGAGCAACGGATCTCGTCATTATGAACCAAGGTCAAGTGATGATGAAAACACTTGACCTGGCACCCATTGTCCAATTTTTCATGCCACGCCAATACGAGGACTTTGAATTCGACATTTGAAAATGCCTGTACCTGGCCAGACTTTAGTGGCACTAGAGTTCGAAATGACACTCTAGCCACAAGATCGTTTCCAGGACCAGCCAGAAAATGAAGTAGCTACGCTAACAGAAAGAGAGCACCGAACAATAAGTGGAGTTTATTTTGAAATTATACTTATCACACAGAGCCGGAAGAATAACAATTCATTAGGGTGTTCGACAACTTGTTTAGAGATACTCAAAACAACACGGCATGGTACAGAATGTTGGATGTTACTCAGGGATAGCTATCCATTCTCTATCAATCATTTGCCATGGTTCGTCTTGGGAAAGCGATAATGAAAAGGCAGCAAGAGGCATCCAGTTGCATTCTAACATGTTCTAAACATGTTTTATAGTTTAGTGATCAAAGGAGATCGGCGGTCAGAAAAAAATCTGTGCATCTTCAACAGCACATTGTCTGATGCGTGCAATGGGTAGTAGGGCGTTATTGTGCTAATAAATGAAACTGAACACCCTTGAAAAAAAAGTAGAGTTTCACATCTTCTACATATCATTGATCTTAAACACGAACCAGAACTAACTTGATATCATATGCAATGACACCTCAAACCATGTTGGCCATGTTATCGCAGGGTAAGGCCAGTTTAACGCGAGACAACTTTGAGTCAGTAAACTAGCTTTTTTTGTGTTATCACTTTTCTAGTGTAAAGAGGAGAGAAAATTCCTTTCATAAGCAGACACAAAGTAGAATGAAAACGAAGTGCTGGACTCATCTGTACAATGATGAGTCTGAAGAAGTAATATAAAAAGCTCTCACAACTTTTAATACTCAAGTTGCCGCGTGTGAACAGCGTAGCTTCTTAAATATCCTTTTAGCAGAGTCAACTAGTGGAGAGGATAACGTGATTTTGAGTACTCGAGAGACATTTGACCACTTGGGAAGGAACTCAGGCAATTTCTGTTGAAAACTAGCAAATGACTATCTGCTCCATCTGTAAGGGAAGGCAAAAGTTGATTCGTGTAAAAAGTCTTAACAAATGCTACCGGATAGGACCAATCAATCGTTGGAGTCAGACGAAACGATTAACATTGGAAAACTAAAAGTGTGACTCGTTTGAAAACACGACTCTCTGCTCTCGACGTCAGAAGCAAAAGGATTTGGTAAGTCTTATTTTTGACACTTTTAACTCTCACCTCTTCATCTTAATAATTGGGTTAATTTTACACACAAAAAATATTTTTCCAGTAATTATTTATGCCACTTTGTTAAACAAAATGCGCTAAAATCATTTGAATTACGCTGTCAAGGTATAGGGCGCAGAGGTGTTTCTTAACAAAAATTCATTTTTTAAAAAAATGGTTTTTATGTTTACTAATTTAATTATAATCAAGAATAATATAATTTAAAAATCCCTTGAAAATTATGGATTGATGTAGTTTACTACAAGCCCAGTGGCTGAGAGTGCATCGCGCTTCCATAACACAGGTCAGAGGTTTTAACCCGGGCTGGGCAAGGTCTACTCATCCCTTCATCCATTCAGGGGTCGATAAAAGAGCACCAAGAGCACCAAGCATGTGCTTGGGAACTTAACACTGGGGGTTTCACGCCACACTTTGACTAATTGATCAGAACATCTGCTTGTGCACGTCAGGGCCCAAGGTCATGTATACTGAGCTGGGCACAGTAGGCCTTCACCTTCATGGGCTGTTGTGCTAATGAGCTAAATAGTTTATCAGGTTGATTTTATTTTCAAATTACCTTTGAAGTTAAATGAAGTTTCATAATTTATGAAGTAAGTGTAATGCACTAAATTGTACTAAAAATGTAATAAATTGTTAAACAATGTATTGAAAATAAATTAAACGTTTCGTCCATTCCAAAAACGAGGTTTATGGTTGAAAATAAGATTTCAATTATTGTGTAGTAAATTTTTATTGTATTGATTAAAATACAGCAATTCAAAAGAAAGTCACAAAATCACGAAATCTCATTTTCATTTTAATAAAAATTTCACAATGACTTAAAAAAATTATTTCTAGATAATATAATTCAAACATTGCCTACTGATATAGCCAAATGATTTTTAAAGGATTGAGATAATGGTAATGTATATTTTTAAGTAAGAAACTTTCATTATATCTCGAAAAATTGAAATTATAAGGACTTTTAAATTTATATATGTATAAAAAATATTACTACAAAATTTATTCATGAAAAGTACAACATTCAGTCTTATGATGTATATACCTCTTAGTTTCTTAAAATATTTTCGAGTTAGCATTAGCATTTTTATTACTACTGAAAAAAAAAAGATTTTTTTTACTCCATTATATTAACAAGCTTTAAAAAAAATAGTTATCTTGCAGGGATAATTGAAAGATGCGACAGGCCATTCGATGAATATATTGATTTCAAATAAAATGTGACTTGATTGTATTTTGCCATTCATGCAGAGTTGACAGACTTTTAATTTACGGATTACGGCTATTTTGCTCAGCTATTATCAAATGATGCATAATTTTATATTTCTCCCTATTGCTGTCTGGAGTTAATTATGTCAAAGAGACCAAAAACGCAGATCTCATGCTTGGTTTTAACGAAAACATTATACTGTGATGTACCGGGTGTCTAAAAAAATAAACAACAATTTAAAACTCAATTAATAAAAACAAAAGGTGCTAGAAATCTACAATTTGATGCATTTTGCTTTGGTCACCAGAGAATTTATCCTCCCTGAGTTTCAAAATTAGTTACCAAATTCATCAACAGGTGGCGCTTTTAACTGAAAAAACTATACAAAAATGTTTTTTATTGGTTTATTTAGACACGTCCGGGATTCTGGAGTGTTTCAACGAGTAAATTGTTCTCGAAACATGTTAGAATGCTAATGTATTGAACATAAAACATTTTCTTATAGTTTTTCCAGTCAAAAACGCCATCTGTTGACGAACTATCAAACTAATTCGGAAACTAGGTGGGAATAAATAACCAAAACAGAATGCTGCAATGCTGCACATTTATATTACTTTTCGTTCCTTTTTAATTGATTTTTTAAATCGTCGGTCATTTTGGGGATACGTTCAAGTAATTGCTCTAGTAAAAATAAATGTAAATTTGGTCTTTGTAAAGAGCTTCAACATGACACAATTAACGCGCGAATAGTTTTTAATTTGTAATTAACATATTACTAAGTATATAACGTTATATTTGGATATAGAAAATTTTCCATCCAAATAAAAAAAGAAGAATAGGCAGAATAAATTTTTTTTCTCAAAATGGTAAGAAAAAATAATAGTTAGAAAATAACTGCAAAAGTTAATTGCTCAAAAACTGCTCACCAAGAATTGGTTAAAATTGGACTCATTACTTCTTAATCAATTTAATTGACCACATAGAAAATTTGATACATTCTATACTTTACTAGTAGGAGTGGACACATTTTTTAGAAAAAATTATTACTTCTTATTTAAGTTTTTTTCTTACTGTATAATTGTTTTGCATTATATATACAACTTTTTATTGATTTAATTTTGAAAATTACATTACTTGTAAAAATTTTGTTAAAATTCCGTGTAATTGAAAAAAGCAACTGTCCAAACTCCAATTTTTGAAATCACTTATTTTCCTACTAAATGAAAAAGACTCTTTGTATCTTCACATTAGGATAACAATGAGTAAAAACACGAAGTATAATCTCCAGAGCAACATCGATTCATAATATTCGTGCAAAATAGAGATTATTTCCATTTTCAAATTTAGAAGATACATTTCCAAGATAATTGCCTTTTATTAATTTTATTTATTCAGTAAATGGGCTAAATTTGTGTACGCTATATTGCAAGTAATTTACGTAGTGAAGAAAGGCCAATATTTTTCATCTAAGAGATTGACATAAAATTTACGAATCGATCAATCGATACTTACGAGAATTATTGCTAACACTTAGGGCATTAAGTAAAGGCAATGCACTTTGTAATAAGCCGTAAGGTCTAAAAACGAGTAAAAAGATGACAAGAAAATATGTACGTAGAGAAGATTTTAATCGTATTACAGTGTTAGTTTAAAAAAAATTATTTCCGTAATTCCATAACAAGCGTGTGTTTATAAATATAGCACATGCGACTTGTTTTGTTTTACAGAAAAATCTGAAACATTTTATGGAAATTTTAAATGGAAAACAATCTTGATGCTCGCTTGAATGTAATAACAACCATGCCTTTCATTGAAAGAGTGATAAAGATTGACAAGAAAAGACAAACGCTTCAAAGGAGAAAGAGAGAAAAAATGATTGAGAATATTTCGACCATCTTGCGAACACTTCGGCTGCAGAACAAAGAAAACCTTGACCTTTTTTTAAATCTCAAAAAATTATGCACAGCAATTCATAAAAATTAATACAACAGTTTACTGGTTCAATTGTACATGGAATATTCAAAATGCAAAAAATAAATGAATAGTTTTCCTTGAAGTATTTTGTGTTATTCATTAAAGAAAAGTAATATGAACAATCAAATAAATCCACTAGGACAATCTTTTCTACCAATTCTATTCCTTTTAACTTGACTGGATTGGAATCTTTACCATCTCATGGAGTTTTCAAACAAAACCGCTTCTGTGGCTTCATTTCAGAATCTCTAAAATATATTTTCAGATTTCTGCAGTGTTTAGGAATAATATGAGTTAAAAACTGAAACTGGAATTTTTTTTCTCTAGCATTATTACTGAAAATATTTATTTTCAGTAATATTGCTGGAGGAAAAAAAAATTTTTAGTTTCAGTTTTTATTCTTGTAATTCTTTAAATTGCTGACAACATATATACACGTAGATTTCGAGATCAAATCCGTATAATATTGATGAAACTCTGGAAATGTTCACAAATGTTGAATTGTTATATAAAAGGACCAAAATTCTGTATTTCTATCTTTCTTACTTTGTTTTCATAATTGTATTGAATATTATTTATACTTCAACATACGCAGTTTACCAAAATTCAATTCAAAATTCTCCATACAATCTCCCGGAATTCAAACAAAATACCATGCTTATTCCCAAAGTCAGCACAGAAGTCACAATATCAACAGCTGCCGCACTAGTGTTTGTTTAACTGGCAGGATATTACGGATTCATTTTTAAATACATTGAGTATCTTTTTAACAGAATTGAAAACGGAGTAGTACAATTAAGTAAAGACTTTTCTCGTGTATCATTAACATTAACTTAAATTTATGTTGAGCTTACAGGCCTCATGAAATCTATGGATGACTATCTGAGTTTCTCAGCGTTCATTATTGTATTGAGTAGCTTGGCTGGATTATTCTATATAAATTTCGGAATCCTAATTTTTTCTATAGATGGTTATGAACATCCTTTGACTGGGGAAATTTACATTATTTCTTCTCATTAGTTTATATGGTGATACTATCAGCATCAGCTGCCAATAGAGCTTTTCTAACTGCAAAAGAAGCCATGTTTTCGTTCCCTGTAAAAATACCTGAGCACTGTAAAAAGCTAAAGATAATGGTTCGTAGCGATTGCTTGAGAGACATTTTGTTGACGTTATGGAAAGTTTACAAAATCGAACCCTCACTTCTCTTCAGTGCAATAGGCTCGCTCGTCACTTAAGAGATGCTTTTACCCACTCTGGGAGGCACTATTAGAAAACAACGTGATAATTTACCGAATGATTAAAAAATGTGACCTATTTCAGAGCATCATAAAGTTTTAAGAAATTAAGTTATTTACAATTAATTTTTCAACCTGGTTTCCTTTAGCATAGTAAACTTTAGGTAAAGGTTTCGGCTAAGCCAAAAGAGCTTTTTCGACCATTCTTGGGGTGTGCTTTGATTCCTTTTTGAAGCTCTTGAAGTGTTCCTACTTTTCATCTATTTAAATGTTTTTTTAAGTTTACCATTAAAAATAATCGCAAGAAACACAGATGATGGCGGTTGCTCAGGAAGAAAAAAAAATTATATTTTATTTTTAAGCCATTCGATAGTTGATTTTGCAGTATGACTTGGTGTAGAATCTTGTTGAAAAACAAAGTTTCCTTGAGGGTAAAGACATTTACTTTCTTTGAATAAGTTTTTCAAAACTTTATTCTGATTGTATTTAGTATCAATTTTAGCTTTTGGTTCTGCGAAAAATGGTTTTATTAATCCTTGAGAGGACATCCTCATCCATACCATAACACCTGACGAATACCTTGCCTTTTACGAAACATTTGCGCCTTTGCGACGCTTTTCGCTTGATTTTTTCGTTTTGCCACTTGTTGATGACACATGAAACAGTTTTTCATCAAAGTTACCCATGTTGTGTGTATCTACCTTTTACTTAACGTTAAATACAGAGGGCAATAACATTTGCTTCATTTTTCTTCTGGTTTATTTCCTTTTTTATTATTAATTTTCTTTATCTGACGACAAATTGTCTATTGCGATACCTGTAATTTCTTTGAATCAGAGGATTTTCTACAGCGATCTTTTCAGTTTCTTTTTTTCCTTTTTCATCAGGGATTTCCTTTCGTCCACATTTTTTTTCCTCTGGTGCTTTTGATTACCTGCAAAATTTTTTTTTCCAGAGTTTATATAGTTATCCATTAGAAAAATGTTTTCCCCCCTGATTTTTAAATGTAACAAAATTTAAGCAATCCTCCCTTACAACCCTTAAAATTTCGTTTAAGGTTTGAGGATCTAACTTCGGAGCCATAATTTACTCTCACTAATAAAAATAGTTAGATAGGTAAATTAAATGGTTCATTTTTGAAATATAACTGGAAGTAAAGCGTTAAAAATTTACCATAAATAGTTATATGCTTTTAAAATGGTCACACTAATTTTGAATCAACCTATATAAGCTATTGCATGTTTGTTTATGTTTTAAGCATTTAATTGTTGGTAAACGTATTTAAATTATGAGGAAGACCACTCTTTACTTTTTTTTTATATCACACTCTATATAAAAGAAATATAAATTATTTAGGTACTTACATATTATACCGTCAACCAATTTTGTCAAATCAAAAGGTATCACCAAATGCCACGATATGCACTCAATATTGGAAACCGTTCCCACGCACTTTCGAACACAATGATAACGACGATGGCATTTGGCGTCGCTTTTTACACTGGTGATGTTTGTTCCTTAGGCTGAATAGGTTGTCGATGTAACACATAAGTAGCATTATTTATAGTAGGTTTCAATAGTATTATTAAAAAAAAAGTATGCATTTTTTAATTGCCTTCATCGTTCCACTATTTATTAATGCTACTAAATTTCAGCCTGATCTAATCAGGATTTGTTTTAATTAATGCAATAACTTCTGTAAATAAAAACAAAAAAAATAAAGAAATATCAATAAAGAGGAGATACATAATATTCGAGAAATATTTATTTTACAAAAATCAGAATAAGTTTATTTTATCCGCTATTTAAATTTGTGTTGATCGTACTAAATAACGCGATTTTCTAGTATTTATTCTTTAGTGTTGCTCAAGTTTCCAATGATTTATTAATAGAAATCTAAAAACCAAGCAACTGATAATTTTAATATATAGAATTATACCATTCAATAAATTAAAGCTTCATACATAACAAGTTACAATATATCTGAATGATTTTGAACAAAAACATGTAGTTATTTTCCATTAATTATTTACCTTGACTAATAAGCTTCACATTATAAGCAAAACAATTCCAAAGCACTCATAAGCCATTAATTTTTACGCAAATAAAACAATGTTTAAAAGAAAAATATATTTTGAGTCAACTGAACGTTCTAAAGAGATATTCTGAAAAAACCATGATTTCAATGAGTTCTTGCCTGCATGTACTTTTTAGTCTGGTATCCAAATAATTTGAATTTAGCACACTACAAAAAACTACTCTGGGTTCTCAGCTTTAAAACTTGTATTACATTTTGAGTGCAGGAATTCTACTTCGGGCATAATAATACTTACTCGAAAATTTCCCATTCCGTGTAGGAGGATATATGTTTTTCACACTTATGACCAAAATTTGAAGAGGAAAAAGCTGCACCATTAGATGGAAGAAATGAGTAATTGTTTATTGACGTCACGGTATCAAACAGCACTAGGACTATTCGTGACGAACCTCATGATGTTGAACCACTTTCAAGTGACGTGGACGATACCTCAGCTGATATCCGTGCCAACATGAAGGTTAAGCTACGACATATTTAATATGTATCGGCATCTTTGTATAGTGGGTCTATACAAAGGATCGATACACCAGAGATCGAACTCATGAAACGCCGACCACGAACATTCGGCTTTCACGGTCACTTGGATGGAAAAAAGGTGCGACGAATAAATCTAATGATCACTCGATATATATGTCACAGTGAATATAACTATTAAAAATACAGCAAAAATGTTAAAATAAATAAATGCTTTATAATCAAGAGACTAATGATGGATAAAAAAAAAGAAACGAGTAATATAAAAAAAAATTAAGTCCATTCCTACTTAGATCAACAAAGAAAAATTTATTTTAGTTATTTTTTTATTAAATAGTTACAATTATAATATAAATATATATATATATATATATAAGCTATTTTTATAGCAATTTTCCTTTCTGTATATGGTGTTGGACTGTTTTTTTTGCTTGTATTAAGCCATTCCGGGTGGGATTCGAACCCACGACCTTCGGATTAGAAGTCCAACGCGCTATCCATTGCGCTACAGGGAAACACCGAGCGAGAGTCCTTTCTATATATGCTGTTGGACTATTATTTTTGTTTGTTACTATTTATTTATTTTTAATTTAATTAATGAATTAATATTTGATAAAACTGCATTAACATCAAATGTCCTCCACTACAAGTTTTAAAAAAATGTATTTGAACTAGAATGAGGATCAATAGAAATTTTTTTATTAACGATTGATATATATATATATATATATAGAGAGAGAGAGAGAGAGAGAACTAATAGTAGGAAATGAAAAACAGAATGAAGGGAACAAAAATGATTTTTCTCGATATTTGATTTACTTTATGAATTACAATTAATAGAAATATCTGTCATATATCGAATTTTTATTCGATATGTCGACTCATATGTCGAATAACTATTCGACATGACGACTTCATTATTGGACTGTCCTATTTGTCGAATAATTATTCGACAAATAGGACAATTTTTGTTTTAACATCTTCCATCCTTCATTGGACAATACCTTCAAAAGCAATTGTATTGTTACTGAGCTCCATAGCCCTTGTGAATTTCATAATTCCTCTGTTCACGTTATAATGTTTCCAGTGATGAATTTTAATATATAAATATCACAAAAGCTTCCAGGTAACATTCAAAAATCTCCAGCTTCACAAAAATCCAACATATATAAATTTTATAATATTCCTTTAAGATGTACCAGTAATTAATCAATGCGATAGTAAACCGACTTCTTTTTCCTAAGCATCTAATTAAGCCTAAAAAGACAAAAAAAAATAGTTCTTTCGTTTAATATTGCATAATGCGTGATTACATTTATTCAGTTACTTTGTTTATCGAATATCAATATTTATATTCTTAAATTTTGTATAAATTTCAACTCCATTTTTCAAACTGTTACTCACTCATTTTTTTTTTTTGGAATTCTGCATGGTATAAATAATGAACTAGTTTTTTTTTTTTTTTTGCCTATAGCTATAGGGTGAAATTAAAAAAAAAATGCAGAAAACTACGAAAAGAAGCGTTTAATCCTAATTATATCACATGTCATTCTGGAAATTCGGTAAAAATTTCTAATCATGACTACTATTATACTGTTCGAATTGATTGGAACAAATGGGGAATAAACGATTTTTTCTAAAACTTTATATTTTAATCAGGGGCGTCTTAAGGAAGGGGCCAACTGGACTCGGACCCAGGGCTCACCCTCGGTGGGGGTCTCGTTTCGTTTTTGACTCTGTCTTAATAAGAGCATGACCCGGATAATTTTAATGGTCATGTATATTATTCCCATGCATATTCTCCAAAAAATAGAGAATTTCAAACTGCATGTCAACGGACAAAAGTAATAAGACTATATTATTATGTAATAACCGTTGTCCCCTTGTCTAACCCTAAGGCTAATACCATAAACAATCATTCAATTCGTTTAGTTAAAATGTGGCCATCGGTTGAGCCGGTTTGTGCCTAGATTTTTGAGATTGTGAGTTGTGCACATTTATTTGTTTCAAATTATCGTTTGAATGAGTATTTGACAATGCATCAGTGGCGTAACGTAAGCCCCCGCATCGCGAGGGGGCCCAAAACCTGACTGCCTCCACACAAGTACCTACCCTGTGTAAAATTTAACTTTGGGGCCCAAAATCTGACTTGGCGGTTTTTTGAAATGTTCTTCACTACGCCACTGCAATGCATGCTATATATTGTCTACTTTTAAAGATCAAAAGTAGGACCTACTTTTGCATGGGGGGGGGCAGGGCCTCAAAAAATCTTAAGATTTATCTGGGCCCAGGGCCTCAAAGAGTCTTGAAGAGGCGTGTTTATCCGGTAGGACAGAACCAGGTACCTTTGGATCCGAAACCGAGTAACTTACCCACTACACCAAAATGATCACCATGGTGCGGAGGTTGTTACTGGCTTATATAGATGGTACCGCAACAGTCTTAAGACGTCCCTACTTTTTATCGTTATATATCATACGTGGACTGAAAAATCTCTATATTAGTATGAAGTATGTCCTCTTTTAGCAGAAATGACCTCTTGAGCATGTTTTGGCATTGACTCCGCTTGTAATAGCACATGTACTTGAGTTAATCATCGAGAAACTACACTTGTATAGCAATTTTTATCATTTGTTTTACTGTCGTGCAATTCATATTAGCTAAACGATTCTGGAGAATATACCACATGGTCTCAAAAGGATTTAGGTCTGATGAATTAGCAGGTCAATAAAGAACTTTTATTTTGTTTTCTTGCATAGAAGTCTGGACTAATTTCGAATTGTGGCAAAGAGTTAAGTCCTGTTGAAATCTTCCGTCAAATGTTTCCATGAGTTGAACAATCCTATTGCGTAATATTTATACGTACTTGATAGAATTCCTCATGCCTTTAAGAGGGTCTAAGCTTCCGGTGTCATTTGTTGTGAAAAAAAAACCCCAAAACATCTCTTTAGAAGGGTGTTTTATGTTCTGCTAGATATGATCTGGTAGCAGAGTTTTACCTTCACTTAGTCTTACAGCTCTTGATTTGTATTCCTGAACAAATAAATGTTTCATCACTAAAAACTACCTTTTTACAGTTGTTAACAGTCCAAAATTTGTGTTTTTTGGCCCATGCTAAACGTTTTTCAACTACTTTCTGAGTTAGAAATTGTTTTTTTTCCTCAGGATGTTGCCTTACTTCTAACTTCCAGAAGTTTTTTGAGTTCATTTGAGGTACTCATTTCAACATCATAATCCAATAAATCCTTTCGAAGGTCTGTGCTTGTCTTTCTTCGATTTATTTTGCTGTTTCTTATAAGAATTGTATTAGTTCTTGGAGTAGTTTTCCGCTTTCACCCATATTTTCCTGTTCTTTTTAGAGAAAATGTTCTGGAATCTGGAAATGTTCTTAAAGTCTTTTAAACAATTGCTTTGCCCATACCAACTACCACCGCAACCATATCTCTCACAGTCATAGAAGTGTGTTCTTTAAGAGCGATTATTTTAGAACGCTTCCTCGGAGTAGTATCTACCTTTGAATAAGTAAAAGTAACATGTGTTACATGGAACGCAAAATTATAACCACCGGCTGCCTCACTGAAATGCTCACAACTGAACTATTGATACATTAAAACCAGTCAAACGAGTAAATTACAGTCAAAGTCGATCCATCACACTACCTCTTGGCAGATATAACTGATATGTGTCGGTTCAGGACGTTACTGGTAATCACGTACCAATTTGGACAAGAAAAATATGTTTGTCCCAATTAATTCGAATAGTATAGAATAATAATAACAAAATAATGGGAAGCAGAAATGTCTTATCCCTTACCATAAATCTCCTGCCCTCATTTATACATTAGACACACAAAAATCCAAATTTTCAAATAAATAAGAATTTTTCTAAAAATTGATATTTTGCTTCAAAACATTTCTGTACTTATGTAAATAATACCGCCTATGACTTTCGCCAGATCTAAAGACATCGCCAAAGGTCACGATATGCAGCCAATAATGGAAACCATTCCTTCGCAAATTCGAACATAATATTAAATAAAGATGTCAGCATTTGGCGACATTTTTTTAACTGGTGAGGTCTTTTATATTGACTACCTAAGTACCAAAATTTCAAATAGTAGGCCATTTTTTTGTTGTTGTTTGTAAAAGCTCTGATTGCAGTATAAGTATCATGCAAATATTTTAATTATCTTTTTTTTTTTTGTATATTTATCTATTTTTTCTCCTAATTAGAGAAGAATTTTTCTTTTTACATTTTTTATTCTTTCCAAGATATTTATTGTAAAACAAACTTTTAAAAAACGTAATACTCGTATTAATGACTTACTTAATTAGTATTACCGTTTCTAAATAGAAAGTAATGTTGACTTTAAGTAGTTTAGAAGCATAGTTCCATGTGTAGGTTTAATAATTCAAAAACTCGATTTTTTTTATATTTATGTGACCTCGTAACCCTCACAAATCTCAATTGAGAGAAGAGTTCCACAAAATCCGTTCTTAGTGGATCTCTACTCAATGAAAGACATACTTACCTCATTTCAAGTCTGTAGTACTAACAGTTCAAAAAAGGGAATTTATCTATAATATCCACTTAACTCTTCTCAACCTCCTCTACTAGTAAATTAAAGCAAAACACGTTCTTAGTAGATCCTTTAAAAAAAAAAAAAACGAAATACATTAACTCAATTTCAAGTCTACAGGTCTAATAGTTTCAAAGATTTCGTGATGAGCGAATGGATGGCTTTTATAATTTATACATATAAATGCTTATACATGAGAGGTGAAACGTCTGATATTATGTAATTGGTTTTGATTTGATTTTAATTTACACACCCCACTGTGAAGAAACCCCAGGACTTTTATGAATGGACCTCGTTATTCTGAACAGTAAACAAGTGAAGAGGACGGCATTTGAGCTAGTAGTCACCTTTCTTCAATAACACCATATTGATACTACACTATACATTCTTATAACACACGGTTTGTGTTATTATTCTTGATGATGTATTTAAATCCTGACCTGGTATATGATATAAATAATTATAATTTTATCAAAATCAAGAAAATTTTTGTAAAAATACATATTACTAGGTATTTATTCTATATATATATATATATATATATATATAGTATAGTGTTAACAATATAATTCAAAAGATTTTAATTTTTTCTAAATGAATCCATGCATCGGTTATTCTAAATTTTAATACAGATACTATGAATGTATATTGTTACAAATTTTGTTAAATAGTGTAAATAATTTGTATTTGAAAGTGTAATTCATTTATATTGCTCTATGTTATATTTATGCCGACTGGGTGGCGTAGTCAGTTTGTTACTGGCGCTCTACTCCCAAGGTTGCGGGTTCGACCCCGGCCAAAGTCGGTGGATTTTCATGATGCAGAAAATCGACAGCGGCCATGTCGTATGATTATGCAGCATGTAAAAAATCCCTTGAAATGCCCGTTTGGCATGGGTGCTCTCGGCAAAATTAAATTCCTAAGTTCAATTTCGCATCGTCAGAGCTCAGATGCCTACATCTGGGGAGGAAACTGGGTGTCGAAATATCTTGCGGCAATTAGTGTCGCCTATATGGTGCCGCACTAAAAAGTGATACCAGCTCCTGGGGAATGAACTAAGTCTGCAAAGGTAAAAAAAATACCAATACACAGCCTCATTAAAAAAATGTTATATTTATTGTAATATTCGCAAGCAAAACGATATCCCTTACTTAAAACTGGCGATTCAATGGGAACTTGGCAAAAGCTTGGCGATCCAGATGGCGACTTTGGCGATCATTTTGGAGATCATGTTGGCGAGTTCAGGACTCTCTGGATTTTTCTGGAAATTTATGGAGAATTCCACTAGTTTCAAGACCTATGCCACAAGCGGCTCGAAGTTTCTGCCTTTCTCGAAGTTTCTGCCGGGTCTATAAATAGAGAGTCTTGTGGAGTCAGTCTTGTTTCAACCAGGAATTAGTGAGTATTGTTTTGACTAGCAATTAGTAAACTTGTCTTGATCGTGAATCACCGATTAGCGTGGCTATGCTTGTGAATAATCTTTTACATACGTGTATTTTAGACACTGATAATTGTGTCTGAGTGCTGTTGAAGTTGTGAAGACCTTCTGAAGTTTATTCTGTGAATATTGCTGCTGAATCATATATTCCAGGGATTGAATTTTTGACAATAAATTCTGATCGCTCTTAAAGAACTGCCTTGTACTATGTGACTGAATTGCATAAAATCCTCAAACTCCGATAAACGTAACAAAATTAATAAAATTTTTACTGCTATAAAACTTGAACAAAATTTGGATTCTAGAGAAAAATTACACAAATTTATAAAAATTTGAGGATTAATATTTTCTTTTAACAGATCATAGTGCTAAAACGTAGAGATGAAGTGAATACGACTTCAAAAAAAAATCACAATAGTTATTATCAGAAATAATAGACTCCATTACCTAAGGTATTTCCCTTGATTTTATACTTTTATACTTAACATATCCTCTTTTTGAAATAAATTTCAACTGGGTATAAATTTATTTCAATAATATTTTAATTTGAATATAGAACATTATTTTATGATAATGTAATTGAAATGCATTTAAAGTTAATTGAATGACTTCACGACGTAATAACACACACACCGCGCGCGTGTACGTAACTTCCGAAATTAATTGAATCATAAAATTTTAATGCACTTACTCCACGGTTTTGAAAAGATACTGTAATTCAATATATGTGTAAAAATAAATTAAGCTAAAAAAAAAAATCTTCGAATCGCAAGTACATTTAAATATTGTTGTATTGCTAGGTTATTGTTTCAATTTAAAACTTAAAACTTTCCTTAACAACATGGCCTATAACTCAGTCGATATTTCTACAATCGTTTTTATATGTAGTGGTGGAAAGTACAGTAGTGGATAAGTTACTAGATATATAGGATATATTTATAAAATATTTGAATTGAAACATATGTATCTAAAGGGGTTATCGTAATCATAATCGCATTATGAATAAAAAAGCAAATTTTTTAAAGAAATCTTTTTTGCCGCTATTGTTTTTGTTAAACATAATAGGCATGAAAACATTGTCTTCTCCTGGATCTTTCAAGCAAAACTACCTTTTCAATTTCATCTGGGAGTCACCGCAATACATCTTCAAATTTTTGCAATTTTCAGCTATTGTACTTCAGCTAATTGAAGTTGTGATACTACCCGAAAAGAAAATGCCAATCGCCATGTTGATTCTGGGCATACTCCAAGTTTCTGCGACTTTTTCTGCTTTAAGGTCGCGCCAAAAGATCAACCAACTTTTACAGAAAATTTCATGCTGCTCACATGCATTGTGTTTAACTGATGGAAAGCGAAAATTCAGGATGCCAATCATCGCTTATTGCTGCGGTCTGTTTATGTTAAACTTTTTTTATCTGCTGATGCATTTTTATTCGAATAGACGCACATTTGTCATCAGCATCGTTATAAATTCACCTTTCTTTTCCTTTCAACTGCAGGAATACATCCTTCTACTTCTGGACACTGTTATTGTTCTAAACGCAATAACACAATCGTTAGTTATGACTTCGTTATCCGGATATTACGGATTCGCTTGCTTTTATGTACGGGTTCTTCTTAAGAAATTAGAACTGTTTACAAAAACTGCAAGGGTGGATAATCATCAACAAGTTATTCCTACTTACTTGAAACTTGTTGGCATCGTGAAATGTTTGGAAGATAGTTTATGTTTTTCGGCATTTGTTATAGTAGTCAGTAGCATATCTGGACTGTTTCATGTAAATTATTCTATGCTGTTCGTTTCCATAGATGGTTATTTACATTACTTGATAATCGTCACGGGGGAGATCTATTTCTCTACTTTTCTTGTTATGATCATTGTACCTGCATCTGTCGTGAATGAAGCATTGCTCTCTGCAAAACAAACTTTAATATCTTTGCCTGTAAAGATCTCGCAACATGCCAATGCGTTGACAATGGTCATTAACGGTGAATGTCTGAAAGAAGTATCTTTGACTCTGTGGAAAATTTATAAGATCCGTAGATCTTTTATCATAAGCGCAATAGGCACACTCCTGTCGTACGGTATTTTGGTAGCCACATTCGATACAATGAAGAATCCTTGTATTGTTTAATAATATAACTTCGACGACTTCATTCATATTCAGAAAATTAATCTAAATTTTATTTTTATATCTTTATTTAAAATGACAAGTGTTCATTACCTTTTTTATTCCCTGTGGCCAAGGTTACAGAAGACCACTCACCACACAGGGGAAAGAAAATATATACACATAATGCTAAGAACAAGAGAATAACATGCGTGGTGGGATAAGTCCATGAAACCAATCAAGCCAGTAATGGTCGTCCAAAGAGGTGTCCTCTAATGCTGGCCAATGATGAAAGTGGTTCCTCCTGTAAGTGGCTGAAGATAGTTTTTACAGAAGAAGCTTTTACAAAATGTATTCGATGAAGATGTTTGAGCAGGTAGTCGTGTCCGGTACAGAAGAAACTCAGCAACTGCTTTACGTCTCAGTCACATAGGAATATCTTGGAGATTATTCCACCAGATCTATTTAGAATTTCTCTCTCTGTATTGATTTGTAATGTTCTCTCCTGAACACCTAAAGGTGTGTAAGGATTGGAAGGAACACTAGCCATAATTCAACAAAACAATCTAATTTAGTCACAATATTAACCACAACTCAAATGTAATCAATCAATAGTAAGAAATACACCCAATTAATCACTATGCAAACAATAAACGAGGTAAGTGAGACATGGGAAAACTTTTATACTAACCACACTTACTCAAGGCGATAAATTTAACTTCTTAGCTATTTAATCGAGATTTAATCCCAGCGACAATTTGTCATCTTAAGTAATTCAATTATAAAATATTAAATATCCGCGATTCACCTGCAATTTCATTAATCTCTGCTCCGATAGCAATCTATCCTATCTCTCTCTATAACCTGAAAACCTAGACTATATATAGCAATCTTAATTAACATAATCACGTCTTCTTCTTTGTGAATAGGAGTTTTATATTAAAATAATTTTTAAATACCAGAAATTCCTCCAAATGACTGTTAGTAGAAGGAGCTCGGATAGAACCGTCACAACTTAAGTGAAATCTTTCATCTTTTTCTTAATTAAATGCCTTATGGTGATTAAAGGGACAACTTTTCTCGATGTTTGTAGGATTAAAGCCTAACTCTTTACCAGCTACACTACAGCGTCCCTGGATCCACTGCAGAACCATTACCTTTGAAAGACCAAACAGACCTTGCAGGAGTTTTTTACATTGTATTCACACTACTTTAACACTATAACTTAAAATATTTTGCACAATTATTTTTATCATAGCTTCATGTTATAAAACTTTCATCTGTCAACCATTTTTAATCTGTGGAGGGAGTTCTAATCACCTTCTTGAATTATTGATTAATTTTATTGACTTAAGGATCATACATATCTAAGTTGGTTCAAACACTCATTAATTTACGAGAAACGCGTACCTTTGATCTAGATCAGTGGCCTTCAAACTTTGTTCCGTGGTACCTTGTGGTTCCACGAGTTAAGAAATGGAAAAGAAAATTATAAGTTGTGTATGCAAAACAGATTCACGATTTCTATCAAGTTTGTGCAAACATGAAATATATAAATCCTTGTTTCCTAACGCAAATCGCAAGAATCACTTAAAAAACTTTAAAAAATATGCAGCTCTGAACATCCTATTTTTTACATAATTTGTTGCAACTTTTATCTTTTGCTTATGTAAGCTTAGGAGCCATTGCAGGGGAGACAATATGGTAGAAAATTAACCTCAATAAAAATGATAAAAAGATCATTTGTGTTTCCTGACATTTTTTAGAGGAAATGGGATAGAATAATTCAGAAAAAGATATATCCCCCCCCCAAATGTTGGGGAACTTGCGGCAATTTGATTTCAGAACTATTTATCTAGTTCCAGCATTTATACAGACAATACAAAAATTGAGGAATATTTATTTCGTGCTAAAACAGCAAAAGTTAACATATCTTTTCAATAACTGTATAGTTCCTTAAGAATTAATGCGCACTTGTAAGATAAAATAAAAACGAATATTGCGTATTTTTGTATTTTTAGTGTTATATGAGTAATCATCCATCATCATCCCTTGACTCTTACAGTATTTTTACATGTTGATTAAACATGCGTTTTCTTTACTCGAGTGCAGCATAATCATCCACAAACTTTTTCGATTAGCATTTTTATTCAAAGAAAAACAATTTATTTGCCTCATATTGAAAAAAAAAATTTTCTGTAGCTTACAAAAATTAATACAAATCCATTTAAGATACTGAATATTAAAGAGTGTTAAAGGACATTCAATGATTATTTACTATACGTAAAAGAATTCTAAGAGCAATAAATATGCTCGAAATTGAAAAAAATGTGGCTATAACAACTTATATTGCAATAATTTTGCTTTGTGGTTTATAATAAATGAAGAAATCTATAATTGTTAAATATTTAATTTATATTGCTTCAAACTGTTTAAGAAGATTCAAAGAAAATGCGTTAATTGTTAAACTTATTTGTGAATGATTTATCCTACTAGCAAGTAGCATCAGTGATGTTATGTGCTTGAAAAACTTTGTTTTTGGAAATTATTGTAGAAGTTTAATTATTTATATAATGTGATTTTTTTTAAAATTTTTAGTAATAAAGATACATAGTTCACAATATTTTTATTATCATTAAATCTACTCTTTTTAAATATTTCTGTTGAGTAAGAATAAAGCTAAATTGTTCGTTATCATCTCTAGTTATTTTAGGGTCCCTGTATCGCAATGCTTCTAATAACGAACTCATTCCTGGCATTTTTAACACGCTTTTATAAGTTTCACTTGCATGTAACGGAATCTTAGAACTCTACTTTCTCTCACTTTAAAAAGTCAGATTAATTCGAAATTTTGCACACTCGTCAAGGACCGATGACAATACAATAATTTTGTTCCATTGTCCTGATCAGGACATCTGGAACAACGATATCCTTATTTGGCAGTTAATTTCATATACCACTTCCAGATTTGGCAATTTACTGCATATGCCATTTTCAGATTTGGCGACTAATTACATATGTCATTTCCAGATTTGGCGACTAATTCCAGATTGAGCGACTCAAAGATTAAGGTGCAACTCCAAAAAAGAACACTCGTGGTTAAAAGAAATAAAAAAAAAGAGAAACGAGCCTTTCAGTAGTCGCATATGATGTGTAACATCTGACATGTTATCGTGGTAAATAAGCAATAGTGATTTTAATCCTGAAAAAATGCATCGGGTAGGATTGGAAATAATTTTCTATCGAATAAATATATCTTTAATGAAAATTTTATTTAACACAAGGAGTAATGCAATTTTTTATCAAAAATATTTATTCTTGTTCAATTTGGGAAAGAGCAGAAACAATTGATTTATGAAAACTAAAATATGATACATATACTTGTAATTTCAAAGTATTTTAAAAATCGTTGAAAAACAGTTTCAATAACAGTAACACTGTTAGTTGTCGAAACATTTCGATTTGTGTTCATATCGAGCTTGAGTTCATCTTTCAGAAAATCTATGAGTGGCTCTGCTTCTGGCAAACTGAATTTAACGTTAAAATCACCATTCAAAATCATGGGAAGCGAGTGAGTTTTTTTTAAAAAAAGAGCACAACCACCTTCGGTATACGGTAAAAGTACAAAATGCAGAAAATCTTTAATTTTTTTTTAACTGTTTGATTCGGAGAAATGTACGCGACCACCGAAATGACTGTTTGTCCATTTTCAAGAAAGCATTCTGCCTTCTCATATGTCCCCAATATATTGACTAACAATACCTAGTCCACTTGTTTGACGATCAATAATGTCCATATATTATTTACTCGTATTTTTTTAAGAATGATGATCGTTGTCAGACGCTTAACAGTAAATATAGTTATTAATATAGTTTACACATATAAATATAACTTCAGATTTCATACACAACGAGCACTTTGACAATTGAGCGTTAGAATCGCAAGTTTATTCTGGGTGAAGTCTAATATAATAAGAGTTGCGGGTATGTGCGAAGTGGATTTAGATTCAAATAAACGAAACCGAAATTTTGAATTCCAATCTTTTCAAATGCTAAATTTAACAATATAAAACAAAAAGCTGGCAGCTTGATTGCTACTAAAGTTGAACCCCGATACGAGGGTAGCGAAGAGACACCATCAAGCGCATGTTTAAAAATTAGAAATATTAGAGAAAATCAAAAATACCCGTTTACTTAATTAGTTTTTTTAATCGAGAAATCTTTTTTTATCACAATTAAAAAATTTCTATTGACAGCGACAGGAATAAACTTCAAAGTATGAAAAGGATTCGCACTAATTCCATATTACATACTCGCATTTTCTTAAGAATGATGAACTTTGTGAGACGCTTAACAGGAAATATAATTAGTAATACATATAGTTTACACATATATAAATATATCCTCAGAGAGAGAGAGAGAGATTTCACACACAACGGGCCCTGAGACTTCGACAATTGAGAGTAAGAATTGCAAGCTTATCCTAAATGAAGTTTAATAAAACTTGCAGGTATGAGCGAAGTGAATTTAAAGTCATGAAAACGAAATAGAGTTTTTGAATTCGAATCTTTTGAAATGCTACATTTAACAATATAAAAAAGCTGCCGGCTTGATAGCTACTAGAGTTGGACCTCGAAGCGAGGGTAGAGAAGAGACACCACCAAGCGCGCTGATTGGTCAAATCAAATAGTGCGCTGTTCCCCGGCTTGATGGCTAGTAGAGTTGGATCCCGAGACGAGGCTAGCGAAGAGACACCCCCAAGGCGCTGAATTGGTCAAATCAAACAGCGCGTGCTTCCCCCGACTTCCTGTTACGCATTTCCGTCCCCTTTCACGAAATCACTCCAACAAATATCCAGTAACCGAGAGTAAAGATGTTAGACATAAAAAAAAGTGTTCTCACTCTTTATGTGAGAAAGGGTAGGTTGGGCGCGACAGCTATACCTTACCATAATATAAACAATTGTCTAGTTTTTCTGAAAAGAGAAAAAAAAACTCGTGCATGTGGAAAAAAAATTATGTTCTAACTGCTAAACATTTTATATTTTTATAAAGCAATACGTTTAGAATGTAGTGATGATACGAATTAACATAATAACAATACGTTTAAATGGTGATAATACGATTGACACTTAATATTACCATGTGTTTATTCTCTCTCTTTCTTGCATGTCTGCCTAGGTGGAATTTTGTGATTGATTTTAACTTGACTTCCCGATGAGCTAGGGACTTAAATTTAGATCACAGCTCAGAAGTGGATGACAATGCATGAAAATGTGAAAAAAGAAGGGGAAAAAAAACGAAAAATGGAATTTTTTATACTTTTTAGTCCGTTATAAAAACATGGTACATTAAAAAAAATTGTATCTATAGAGAGGAATCTTTGTGAAATATAATGATACGGGACTGATCCGATCCCTTAAACGGAAAGAATAAATACACTTCAGACCCTTTAATTAATATCCATTGAAGAGCAAGACTAATTAAAGCAGCTACGTAATCCCCCCCCTTCCCCCCAGGGTCCAAATATCAAACTCAACAATAAGTAAATGATACTTTGAAAAACTAAAAAAACATGCTTTTACTGTGAATCGAACTAAAAAAATGAAAAATAAATTATAGTTTTAAAAACAAAACTATAAAAAACACGCTTTTATAGTGAATCGAACTAAAAATTAAAAAATAATTCTTAATATAAGAATAAAATGATTAACGAGGAAATTAATGTCACTGGGGTAAATGCGTGGGGTGCTTTGTAATACATTTGTGCACTAACTCAGCATTTCGGAATAGAACTAATAGGAAATTATAATAATTAATATAGAGCACCCCATGCTTTTACCCCAGTGACATTAACTTTCTCGTTACTCATTTTATTCTTATATTAAGAATTGTTTTTTAATTTTTAGTTCGATTCACTATAAAAGCGTGTTTTTTAGTTTTTTTTTTAAAACTATAATTTATTTAATTGTGGTTTCAAGTCCTGATGGCTATGAACACCTTCCCTGTGTAGAAATTGAGGTCGTCCAACATTTTGATGATCTAAAAGCTCGCTTAGTTGTGTACGATTAAGGCGTCGTCCCCATCACTTGACGTTGTTTCAAAATTAATTGTTCTTTCGCTAACATCCCTAGGCTAGGTTCAAAGCTCGACGACGACGTTAAAAGTTCGACGGTTATCATTCATTTCTTAATCAATATCACAACCACTGTCATTTTGGCAAAGTATTTTTTGATATTCCTTTATAAATATTTTTCAATTGCTCAAATAGAATTTTTAGAATGGCCGCAAGTTGAAGAACCAGTGAACTGAAAAGAAATCAACAGGAATCAATATCAACAATTTTAAATCACACTATTGTCAGTCTCTAAACAGGAATAATCAATAATAAATAATATACGAGTATTTACATCAGTGGCTTCATCCGAATATTTGTGCGTCAATAAAAAAAGATGAAAGTAAAGTGATAATTATTTAGTCACTTAGACGGGAAATTAAGATGAATATAGTGGACTCTATGTTGAGTGTGGAGCAATAATCATGAGCAATATCTTAAATACTGGTAAATTAAAAAATATATATGTATACGAGTGTGTGTGATCAGGAGTTTTTGGAGTCTCATCATCCGCATCTTCGCAAAAAATTAAGAAATATTATGAAAGCAAACGCAAAGGACTAAATTAAAAAAAAGTTGTCATCAAAATATTTGCATTCCAACTAATAAACTTTTCTTCGGGTTTCTTTTCGTATCAATTATCAAATTGGTGAAAATGCAATTAGTGTAAAGATTAAAAAGCCGTACATTAAAGACGTAATACCTTGAAAATTCGATTCTAAATATCAAAGGAACTTTGGAATATCTTGTCATTCTATGATACAATCACCGCGCGATTAATTAAGTCATTCGTATATTCTGTAAAGAGAGAAGAATTGTTTTTCCTTAAAATTAATTTTATAAATTTTTAATGTGAGTTCAAAGAATCTGGTACAGCCATTTTAATAGCCTGGGTTCATCATTATACAACTCCTACAGTTCAAGAAAATAAGTTTTCATGGAAATTTCTTCCATTAAAATTAAGAATAATTTTAAATACAAGTACTCAAATCAGTTAGTTTAAAAAAGAATTCTGCAAAAACAAATTTTGCTAATCATGGGAATAGAAAATTGAGACTTAGATTTCAGTAAAAAAGATAAATAATCTAATATTTTATTACAACCTTATGTTGTTTGAAGATGAGGGTCGAATTCCCATTCTTATTTCTGAATCGCTGGAGTATACTTTTTATTCGCACGATTAACAGGTACTCCTCCATAAATATTACAGAAAGCACAGTATTTTTTAAGAAATACTCACTCCTTGTGCAAAAGAGTGTTTCCAAAAATTTAATATAGTTTTTTTTATTGAGTGAACATACATAATTTTAAAAGAACTGCAATTTAGCCTCACACACAGTAACGAATGATTAAACAAAAACATACATTTGAAGCTAGAAGAGAAAATTACATGACATCATGAAACAAATAAATCAATAGAGAAAAATAACTTAAACATCGTGTATATATACACGACGAACAACAGTACTGAAAAAAAATATCTCAAAGCATGTCGTCAAACAAATTAATTTCTCTAAGCAATACATTTAAAAAATATTTTCCTCAAAAATAATCGTAATTATGAAGCAAAGAACCAACAAATGTATTAATACAATAATAGATATCAAAAGTGATGACTGAGATATATTACTGTTGTTGTTTCAAATCCCCTTGGAGTAGAAAAGCCTACACCAAGTCTATTTGACCTTGCCGTATAAGAATACCACAAACCAGGTCTTGATCTTCAAACAACTGTCTTAGGGGAATGCCCCAGCAATCCAGAAGATGAGCAGGAGAAGCAGGGAGAGAGCAAGGACAGTTGAAGAAAGACTTTACCCTCGGCACAAAGATTATACCACGCCGGTGACCGCTTCTAAAGCGCGCCAAGGCTATCTGAAAAGTCCTGGATCTCCTGCACTGTAGAGATAGACCAGGACTCTCTTAACTGCGTACCAGTGGTGAGCGAGAGGTTTTTGCCAAGTTTTATTCCTTTTAGCTTTGTGGAGGGAATGGATTTCGGAATGTCTCAAGGCAGAGGAAATGGGGTTACACAACCCCTACCAGCCAGCTCATCAGCTGCCTCGTTCCCAGGCACACCCACATGCGATGGTATCCACTGAAGACACACTTGTTTAATAAATAGTAAAATAAATATAAAGAGTGCAATACATGTAAAATATAGATATTTACTTATTACAACGTCGAATCGAAAAACATCGCCAAATGCCTCGATATGCCGTCAATAAAGGAAAACTATTCCTACGCTTGCTCAAACGTAAAAATTTTGCTAGCGCATGTTCGAAAATTACTTTTTTTTATGGTTTGTACTGTTCTTGGACATGTTCAAGCCCAATAATCTTGATCTAAGATAATATTGTTTTCAATTCGTTACTTTTCTTTAGCATTCGTCTCTTATTGTGTTGTGAAAAATGATGAAAATTGTGTGGAGTTTTTCAGAAAATACGGTCTAATAAGTAAGTACCTGAACATCTATAGAGTTTAACGAAATAAGAAACGAAACGAAACTGCACCACAAAACATTCGAATTCATGTGACGCCGTCTATATAAGTTAAACTCATTTGTCGCGATTTTAAACGCAACTACTGCGTTTTGGCCAATCTAAATATTATAAATAATAGATCTTTCGTTAATTTCAAGTGTACATGTCTTTTTTAAAATGCAATATTTACTTCTAAATCCACGCCAATTTACTTGCATTCTGCTATAGACCTGTTACGAGCGATTAAAATCACGCCAAGTAGGCTTTAGAAGGAATGTAGATTTTATTTTCAAGATGTCCGCCTCATACTAAAAAAACCAGTTGTGAAGAATAAAAAAAAAATTGAAACTTGATGACGCAACTAAGACCGTGGAACAATGTTATATGTTTTACTTCTTTCATTTAGCTCTTAAATCATTCATCCCCGTTGATTTATAAAATTTTCTAATATCATAAAAATTTGTTTAAAAATTAATGGTTATGTTACATTCTTTATTATTATCAAACTATATATTAGCTTACAACCATGGCAAATTTTAATTTAAAAATCGCATTCAATGTTCATTTTATTTATCTTTATTTTATAAATGTCTATATAAGATACACTTCTTATTCTATAGACATATTAAATCTGGAAGCAAAATGGATGTAATATAACCATTAATGATAACTAAAATTAAACAAATAAAAGTGTGTAAATTTTGTACACAAGAAAAAAGTAAATATTTTTGCAGTTTGAAAGTATTTTATATTACATTTACAAAGTTTTCTATTTTAAAATTTTCCTTGAGTATATCTTTTAAAAAAAATTATAGTTTACTTAAACTTTTGAAACTTTACTTAAACTTGAATTATGTGTAAAATCCATTTTTTGTTAAAATCAGGTGAATGTAGCCTAAATAGTTTTGCTTCAATACTGTGCCTTCATGGGATCAAGAGTTTCACACACAAAGGTTTAGCTCTTTATTTTCAATAAAAAATAACAATAAATGAAAACTGGATATATAAATTTTTAAAATGTAGAAAAATACTTATGGCGCCATCTATCAAATAGATTTTCTACTAGAAGTAGAATATTCCATGTAATTGTATTTTTAAAATGCCTACAATTATATTGTTATTCTAAAGCATAGTGAAAATTATCACTCATTGTTCGAAAGATTTTATTACAAACAATTGCAAAATATATTTATGAAAGATATTTTCTATTTTTATATTAATTGAAATCAAATTTTTTAAAAACACTATTTAGCCTATAATTTTTTCTCAGAATATTAAATCCATTTAGTAGGCTACTAAATTAAAGTGATTAAAATATCTCATGTAGTGTGAGTTTTATTAGGAGAGGACAAATTACTTTAGAGAATAAAAAAATATCTTTGATATTTTGTTTCTGAAAAGTAAAAAAATATTTCGAAAGAATGTGTTACTTTGATAATAGATGGCGCCACGAAATTTATAAGTAAAATAGTTGTTTCCGTTCAGTAATTTTTAAACACCGTTTAATGCAAAGCAGAAAGAAACACCTTTTTCGTTTTTTTGAAAATATAAGAGTTTCTGAAAAATTCCACGAATAAAATAATTTTTTCAGAAACATCCCCCCCCCCCAAAAAAGAAATCATGTATAAAGTTAATGACATTTTATAATTTCATTCCGAAAGTGAATAATTTGTTTTGTATCTCTAAACGTATTTTTGTATCTCTTTTGTACTCAAGAAAAAAAAATTATGATATCGATTTGAATTCGGTTTTGGGATAAAATGCTTATTTCCTTCTAGTCCCTCCTACAGATGCACTACACCAGGGGTACTCAACCTTTTTTCCCGCAGGCACACATACACATGATAGATATTTCAAGCGGGCCACACACGCATGGCAGGTATTTCAACGCGGGCCGCAACATCGGGTAATGGAAAAAACATACTTTAATTCCAAAGCAACATTGGACAAAGCAAAATTGATTAAAATATTTAAACTCATTTTTGGCTTTTATTTCAATACTATATTAAAAGCACACAAAAGAATATTTACTTTTATACCTTTTTTGCTGAATTTCGGGATAGTTTCGATTTTCTTTCATCCTTGTCAACTACGACAAAAAAAAATTCTACATTCTGCTATCAAAGAAAGCAAATTAATAGCAAAATAGATAGATTAAATTGCTTATTGATAGAATTTCCAGATAAATTTTTAGTACATTGTTCTTCACTAATTGAGTTTCTTAGTGCAATGAACCATTACCGGGCCACTCAGAAAACGCCGGTAAGCCACATGCGGCCAGCGGGCCGCAGGTTGCATATCACTTCACTACACGATTAGCTTACTGGCAAAAAGAACCATAAATGAGAGATTTTTTTTCTAGCACCAATTATTTTTTAATTTACTTTTAAAATTACTTATTAATAAAGATTTTATATTGTTTATAAAAGATAAGAATCATTTTTCTCGTCTCTTTTTTCAGCATATGCTTCTCATAAGTTTATTTTTTTCATGAATTGTTCTAATTTATCAACTCTGTACTGCTTAGCACGAAAAGACATGGTTTTATCAAAAAGAAAAAAATACTTAAAAATCAGATTTTACACTATCAATGTTAAGTTTTATCGAACAACTGTTTAAGATAAATGTGTATTTATATATAATAACGGAATGAATCTTGGTAAACATGTGAAATACTTTTTGCAAAATATAAAACTTCTGGGTGATTGTTTCATTCAAATTGTGAACCAAAAAACATCTTTAACTCGTAAGTTAGAAATTCATGTTTATTATGAGGTTGGTGATAAAAGCTACTAACTTGTTCAAAAACATTAGCCAAAATTTTATGTAGAGATTTTATGTAGACTTAGTGTATTGAAATAATAGTCAGAAATTAGCTTCAATTTGCTGAGACTATTGACAGCTATAATTTCTTGTTTATTCTGTGACGTGCTTAAGGATAGTGTGTGCACGTAAACCATTAAGAATTCTAAAATGAAGTGCAAATTAAGAAATTTAAAAAAAAGATAATTAAAATTGCATTGTTCAAAATTCAATGAATAGTTTATTATTTTAGAATATTTTTTTCCAGTTTTATCAATGCTTGTTTTTAAATAGGCAGAAGAAAAGTTGAATATGTCAACCGATGTGATGAAACGACTGAAATCGGATTCACTACAATTTTGGGACGTCTTCCTGAGGAGAAGATTCCCAGTATAAAAAAAAACCATGTATTATAAACATTATATTTTTGTTATTCTCAAACAGATGCAAATCTTTTCAAATGATATACGATACATTACCATTCAGCTACTGGGCTTGTTTATTACTTAAATTGTTGTAAAAATCATATGTGTGTGTCAGTGCCGGTTTACTCATTGGGCTCTTGGGTCGAGCGCCCGGAAGGACCCAGACAATCTGGATTTAACTAGATTTTCTGGTTATAAATTTCGATCCGCCAGTGCAAAGGGGGCCTGTAGATCTTCTGCGCCGGGGCCCTAAATGAGTTAAAATGGGCACTAGTGTGTGTAATGATTTTCATACAAATATTGCTTGAAACTTTTAGGTGATCATTATCTCAGTTTTATATATAAACCAGAATGCATTCAGCCGCATTCAAAGAGAATAGCTTTAGACTTCAATTAGACATAATTTTTTATGAAAATTGTGACGGGTCTATTCGCAAGATATTCCTACTAATCCTCTTGGGGAAACTTTGGGGAAACATTTACATTAATTCATATCCTTTCAAGAACACGAGATAGATATATGTAAATTAGTTTGACTATATAAAGTCTAGGTTTTGTAGATGTAAGAGAGAAGG
The DNA here is from genome assembly GCA_019973975.1 of Trichonephila clavata. Taxonomy (NCBI): domain Eukaryota; kingdom Metazoa; phylum Arthropoda; class Arachnida; order Araneae; family Nephilidae; genus Trichonephila; species Trichonephila clavata. Next base: position 100,153 of record BMAO01004239.1, on the reverse strand, counting down.
AGCCCTGCAGCTGTCAAATAAGTGTGAACACTGAAGTATTTACTTCACAAACCTAGCGCGCGTTAAGAAGGTAATTCCTGAGATTAAATTATTAGATTGAAGGTTTAAGATAGTAGAATCAGAATTAGCTATCGGTGCATTAGGGCTTGTTCTCCTTATCTATTTCTGGTAATCGGGTTTACTTAGAATTGAATATTAGGAATAATCGACGCTTTAGATATCACTCCTAGGTTTCTTCTTACAATTTCACTTGTGATTGTTTAAGTGTGTGTTCAAAGTCTGAATAAATCTAATTGTTATTATGGAGTTTGTTGGTGATGCTTTGTTTCCCTCCACACCTAGAGACGTGCCGGACAGAGAGAGGGGTGCCGTTAGAACCCCTCCCCCACAAAATGATATCCCAAAAAATATTTTTATAAATCCCTATACGTTTAATTATATATATATATATATATAGCGTAGCTAGTTCTGAGTGGGCCCTGTATCAAAATTCCTTTGGGGCCCCTTTTTAGTTATGGGAGCCTTGTTAGTGGGATTGTTGTTATACATTGGCCCCGTAGCTACGCCCTTGATATATATATATATATATATCTTGTTATCTGGCAATTGATATTCTTTTAAGTATTAATCATGTAATTCATCTCTCTCTTGTAGAGAAATTTTAAATATATATATATATATATGTGTGTGTGTGTGTGTGTGTAAACCTGAATCATTCAGTAAAATAGCATAAATTATATAAAAATAAGTATAATAAAATACTACATTAGTTTTTAAATCAGGATATACAAGTATTTTCACTAAAATAGTTACATTTCCAATTATTATGCATTATTGTAATAAATAAGATATATATTGGACAAATATATGGCGTTTTTTTATCATAATATCCAAATGATTTATGAATTCAGTGAATAATGCATTTGTGAAATAAGAGGAAAAGGATTAAATTGTATTGTAAAAGAATTTCATTTGATAAAGGAATTCTTGTAAATAACAGTTGTGAAATTATCATACCAGGGAAATATATGTAAGACTTCAGAATATATGCTATTTATTTAGAAAGAAATAAACATTGAATAGTTATAATCTCATTTATTCTTCTCAGAATATTTATAGAAAAAAATAAGGTGAAATATTTTCTGTGGATTGTTATTCTTTTTAAATATTGGTTTCACAGAATGGGATCCGGGAAAACAATCTCCATTTCCATAAAAAACATAATATGTAACAATGCAACTTTTCAAAACAGAATAACACGCCTAAAATAAAGATACAAAGGACCAAAGTGTTTCTGAATATGCTGAAATTATTTTCTTTTCAAATGCGATAACAATAAAAACTTTAGAGTGTAAACATCTCAGAAATATTTTTCAAAATACTTCTTTGAAATTAATCTCAAAATGCAAATCATTGTTATTGTTTTATTTACTTCTCATTCAAATATGTAATTTTTCAGAGTTTTTTTAATGAACAGAATATTTTTAAATCCTAATTCAAAACAGTTATAAATACTTTGATAAAGTAGTTTTCATTAATTTTCTGAATTACCTTTAAAAAGGATTTACAAGCACTGAGATGCAACAGCAATATATTAAAAATGTATTAGATACATTAATACATTCTTCTTTATTGTTACAGTAAAATCCAGCACATAATTATAAATATTTCAAATAAAAGATATATTTTTATCGGCTCAAATCTGGGTTTAATTAAAATACTATAAATAATTTCATCGAGTAATCATAATTGTTAAATATAACATTTATTAGGTATTAAATTTGTTTTTTCATGTGTTTTTTTTTCCCGTCTCCGGACACTCAATTAGCTCGTTATTTTTATAGACTAAGTTTTTCCGATAATTCCATATAGATATAAATTCAATAATTTTTATATCTTTAAAATTAACAAGTTTTTATTTCTGGTTATGCAATTTTTAAATGTAACTGAACAAATTTAATGTATTTCTTTTCAAATTGTGATTGCAGAACTAGTGGTGAGCAAATTGTTGAACAGTTTACCCTTTTTTTGTTGTTGAGGATTCTAAAAAGAAAGAAACTGAGAACACTGAAAAATATATTCTTAATTATTTTTCCTACTCGTATCCACTAATGTTTTTTTTCACATTATTTTACATCTTCATTGATTTGGTTTTGTAAATTTTGTTCTGTAGTCTGTCCTTTTTTGCTTTTGTTTGTTTTGTTTACTTCTGTGAGCTTCTGTACTTCTTTGAATGGAAATTATTTTATTTGTTTTCATTTGTTCATTCATCAAAACTATTGCAATTTCTGATCACACATTATCGGTTCTTGTTGGTATTAAAAGCGCGCTTCACAATATAAATTATCCTTCGTTTTTTTTAATAATTACGGAATTTTCTTTTTTTTAATAAACATTATTGCTTCCCGTTTGATTAATTGACATGTTGTTTTGATAACTCTAATTCTACCATCAAACATCAAATTAATCAATGTTTTCTTGAAACCAGTTCTAGACTAAATAATTAATTTAAGCTTTTGTGTACGACCGTGCTGTTGTTGCCTCAGAAAAGGCCTGGGGTTATCGAAAAATTTAAAGCACGAAACAAATTTTATTTTTATGTAAACCCTCACTGTACGGGCTACCGGTCACTGCACTGGTCACAACCAGTTTGTCCATTCGCTGTACGGGTGCTGAAATTTTCTCCCTTCTATTTCTGATTTGTTCATACTTTTAATTCTAACTGAGGTATTATTAGTGCTAATAAGAGATGCAGTTTGCGCATGATACTAAAATACTTTCTATGCGAGATTTTCTTTGTGGTGAAGGCGGGAATTTTTCATTGAAAGCAGAAATTTAGATGCTCGAAAACATTCGATTAAAAATAAGGATTGAAAAGGCAATGTGAAGTTTGTTGCTTGGAAAGAAATGGGAAAACGCAAATGTAATCTAAAAAAGCCGGCATTATCCCTAAGCCCATTGCAATATTAAAATTAGTACTACGCCAGATTTCAAATTGTGTGCACACAGAAAAAGACATACGAAGAGGAAATTTTTTTTCTAAGTATGAGAGAAATTCGTTCAAGATATATGAAACATTCTTCATAGCATCAGAATGTACTTAAAAAAACAAACATTTAGGGATTTTTGTGTTCAACAATTATAAAATAAAAACTGTGTGAAAACTTTAAATTTGAAAATTAAAATAAAATTCATTCATTTCGCATTCTGTTAAGTATTATGCTTAGCTATATGCAATAAAAAATATGCCTTTTTTTAAACATTTTGGACAAAAAAAATTGACTGTTTAAGTGGTTAACCTTTATTTATGTGAAGGGGGAACTTTTTGCATTTAAACAACTTTGCATTTAAAATTAATGGAAGATATTCACTACTAACTAAGCTTAAAGGATATTCTCTTTCTAAAAACTCTGATTTTTAATTTATGCAATGCTTGAAACATTCATCTTCCATTACACTACTGGAACAAAAACGTAATTGAAGATTTAACGTTAAGTGGCTAAATAAATAACGCCTTAAACGTTGACTTGAGTCGTTGATCCTTTGCAGCCTTTGTCATTTTATGGAATGTATGTTTCTGATAGGTTTTAGCGCCTTTCGGAAGACAAAATAATCCCTAGTGATTTGCATGCTTCGAAAAACTGCGATTCAAGTTAGAGAATCGCATTACAGAGATGAACACAGATAGATTTTATCTGAAAGCTTTCAAATGGCATGACCTAAAAAACAAAGACAAAGAGCCAGATTTACTTAAAATGTTTTGTTCATCTCTGCTTACATTTCTATCTAAAGGATTGTAATCTAATGGAAGGACGTAAAAGAAATATTCTTAAGAGGAAAGCGGAACACAGAGAAAAATGCCATAAGCTACGCACATTTTAGTCACAGTACTGATATAAATTTTCTGAATACTTCTGGGCATTTGTTGTGTTTAAAAGTCATATTTTGTTTTTTATAACGGAGTGATTTCTCTTTTCGGAGCTATACATTTTTTTGCTCGAAATGTTATGTAGTGATTTAAAAAAACACACACGCACGTCAAGAAATTTTAGAAAACACACTCAATATGTATTCTGCCAAATCATTTTATGTTAATATATAATTTATATATATTTAACTTCCATAATCCTTTTTTTTTAAATAAAATCTAAATAATTGATTTCTTTTTGTTTTTGTTTCTTATGCCACCTGATTTCGACTGCGTCAGATTCAGGCCCACGAAATTCATCATGGCAAGAGGCTAGATGCATGTCTGTCGTTGGTCGTAGCTTTGAGGACCATTCAGGTGACTGAACGATTTCGCTCGGTTCAACCCCAATTTCGAGGGAGAACACTCTGAGGTAGAGTCAGGGGTGTCCCACCTCACATCCCCTTCCACCAACCTCACGAAAGGAACTGTTTTCGTGAATGATTTCTTAAGTTTTATACAAGAATCTTCATGTGATTTGATATTTTTTCCGGTAGAATGCAATTGCACATGTTCACTCAATGACGTACTACTTCTAACTGCGTGATCGATTTCGGTGAAACTGCCACATGGATAGAGGAGGTGTGAGGGATGACGTCACCAAATCAGTTGTTGCCAACTTCTTTCTTTTTTCAAGCTACACACTTAGTCTCGTTTTTTTTCTTGTGTTACACCTTGTATCTTTTACACTATTTGTTTTGCTGAACAATTTTAAATACAAAATTTTGATATTGTTTCCAAATTTTGTTAAAAGTCAAACGATACTTTAAAGGGGTAATTCTTTTTGTCTTTAATGTACCAAAAAAAAATCATATTTTTTATTGCATATAGCTAAGCATAATACTTAACAGAATACGAAAATGAAACAATTTTATTTTAATTTTCAAATTTAAGGATGAATTATTTTCCGAATGGATCTGAAGCCAATGTACTTCGTATATAAAGGCTAGGGTAGCTATCGCTATTGTATTCGTGCTATCTCAGACCTTATTCTTTGATGATCAATAGTATTTCAGTCATTGATATTCTGGGGTTCACAGTATTATTAAAAATAACGAATGGTATGAGATTCTCTCTTCCGATCGCTTTATCCTCACCTTCGATGGTTTTTTATAATCAACCATTGACTTCTTAACGATATCAGTCAACCTTGATGAATGGTGGCATTGCTTTGACTTAAATGTTAAGAAATCATCCCATTTAGCCAATTTGCTTTATTCCTTCTAACTGAGTATCTTCTTTTATAAAGCGGCGTATGCTTGTAGTGCGCATGAATCCACACGTAATGTATTATATTGTTGCAGAATATAGAAAAAATTAAATTTGAAAATTCGATGCACACAGAATAGTAAAGTATAAATTACAGTACGTCTTAAAATTAAAAAATTATTTTACAACCAAATATTTATTAGAAATTTGCCATTATTTTTAATTTTTACTAAAATGCAATAATTTGTTCTTCTAAAGCAGGCATGTCAAACTCATTTAATATCACGGGCCACATGAGCTATTTTATATTAAGTTGAGGGCCGCATGGTTTCAATGTTGAAAAAATCAATAAAACAGGACTCTTAGAATGATTAAAATTATTTTTTCATAAAACTCAATGCATTATATAATGTCTTGTAAAAAACAAAAATAAAAGTTATAATACGAAATGCAATTTAACATTACTTTTAGAAGATATTTGACACAGTTTTTTCCCCTCAAAGCAAGTCATCAAAATTTGGTAGAACGTGTTGAGTTGATGTAATTTTTTTTTAAGGAAATGTTGACAAATGTTTATCAGTTAATCTTGACCTCTCTGAGAGAGAGAGAGTTTTTGTTTCTTTTTTCATTAAAGAAAAAAATCTCGCATAAATAAATGCTTTTAAAGATAGCCATTCATTATACGCGCAACAAAAAAATAACATTTTAAGAAACCTATCTGCAGATGGATATGTATAAAAATCTAGAGAGTCTCAAATTCCAAACATTTTTTCTTCAACAAAGAATCACAATAGATTTCAGTTAATTCCATTGTAAGTTTTCATCACCAACTTCAATATCGACAGATAGAAGTTATATTAAGAAACGAAATTGTATTTCAAAATTTTTAAAATCAGGAAATATTCGATCGAATTCCATTTTTAGCAATTCATTTTGGTGAGAATATTCTGTAAATATTAATTTTAGTGATTAAATCAATTGATTTGAAAGTTTTGAAAGTGAGACAAGTTTTCTCTTTCTGTTTGTAATAATTTTTGTTTAAAAGTGTTAATATTATCAAATAGTATTGTAACAAAAGGAATTTTGCCTTGAAGCTCAAGTTAAGTTGACCTGTAATATCAACTGAGATAGCCAGGATCTTTTAGTTTATATTACAAGTTCATCTTTTTATTTAGCGCATTCATATATTTCTTTTGTTTTCAAGAAAATAATGACTTCATCCAGCAATTTAAAAGATCGTTTTAACACTTTATGCCAAGAAATCCATTGAACTTTCATACAATATAGTTGACCGATCAATTCACATTCTATATCTTCCAGAAATGAAGCAAATCGATGATACCAAAGTCTACATGCTCGAATACAGTTACAATTTTACTGACTATTTTAAAACATGTCCAATATACCCAAGTACATGCAAAGAACAGTACTTGCTATGGAGTAATACAATGAAAATGCTTAAAATTGTTATTAATATGTTGTTTACTTGTTTCTTTTAATCTTGCAACTCCTTTAGTAATACTGGTCATGGTAAGTGCACTATCAGTTGCAGGACAAGTCAGCTTTTCCAAGGAACACTTCTCATCTCAAAACTTCTTTAAGTGCATCAAAAATATGTATTATGCATAATATATGACTCTACTCGACAATATATCTCTACTATTTCATCATCTCTGCTTGTTACAGAGTTTTGACTTAAACTTAATTTCAGTGTACTATGTCCAGCACAATTAAAAAAACTTAATTTTTTTTAAAATTTGTACTGGACATAATACCGTTTTTTCCAAATCTAAGCCGCCCTTGATTCTAGGCCGCACTACAAATTCTCAAAATGTTTTTGTGAAAAATGAAAAATAGTGTAAAGTGGTTTATCGGTATACAATTTTACGAAATTAAAAGTTAAAATGAGAACTAATAAGAAGTGAAGAATTAGTTATTTTATCATTATTATAAACTTTTAATTACGTAAATGAACCCGTAATTGCTCTTAATACCCTATTCAACAGATTTCTTTCCCTTCGATTCTAAGCCGCTCCCGATTTTAAGTAAAATTAACACTGGGAAAAAGTGCGGCTTAGATTCGAGTAAATACGGTAATTTCACAGCTTTAGTTCAGTGTTCACCAATCTTGTTCAGTAAATGATCTGGTTGCGATTAAAAAAATGATAACATATAACTAGTTTTAATAAATAATAACTATAACCCTCGAGTAGCTGAACAGTGCAAAGTTTGTATTCACTCTCATTCAACAAATTTAGTGAATACATTTTTATTTATTTTTTAAGAATTATTTCTATTTTGACAACTCGTTTTCATAAAGATTCACAACAAATTTGTCATAGTTTGTTTTTTGATTTTTGTCATAGTGCCTTAAAGTTAAATTCCTTAACAACTGAATTACAGTTTTTACAGTGTGAGGCACAATAAAATATATTTTTACATTTTATTTGTTTTGGGCGAAAAAGATATTGCAGTTCCCATTTTTCTTGAAAATTAGGGTGTTCATCTTCAGTTATCTTTTTGTATTCTGTTCTTGATTATGTTTTTATTAAAATAACTTTTTAGTTTAGTATGAATAAAAACCAAAATCCACTTTCCTTCACAAAAGGTTGAGTAAACACTACACTTTTTTTGGTCTCATCTTGGCATTTTTAAATTTTGAAAAATAAAAAATTAATTGCTTCTGACGTCCTGCTATTCGTTTCTCGTTGATTGGACATTTCAAAGAGAAATAAAAGTCGTTCTCACGATGAATCCTAGTGTGATCTATAACAAAAGATATTCATAAATGCATTTAAAAAAACATTTATTGTAGTAAAATTAAATGAAAAAAATTAATAAAATATAAAAAATAATTTTCATTTAAGGGCTATTTTGATAGTTAAATATGATTTTCTTTAAAATAAATATCCAAAAAAAAACTCTTTAAAGATTGATATTTAAAATTTTGTAAAATGTCTCCGCGGGCCGCAACCTACGTATTGGCGGGCCGCGTGTTTGACATGCCTGTTCTAAAGTAATAGTATGTGTAAATAATAGTGTATATATATAAGGATTATTAAATTAGATCTAAATTTAAATCGCTAGTCCACTTCTAACTTTTATTTTCCCGTTACATCATCAAGTATTAAATTTATTACCCAGTTCGGGAATGAAGAACACATTGCCTTAAGAGAAGTTTGCCGGCTCCAACCATAAATTTTTATTGCCTAATGTGTCATACTTAAATTCTCAAGTATATCTCTTCAATCGGAAGCGTACTTGAAGAGCATATGGCTTCTGAGGGGGCCGCCTATTCATATGGTTAACACGTGTTCGTCTCTCTCTCTTACAAACAGATTACAAAATAATCTCATGGAATAAAGACGGTTAAAATGAAATTTCTTGATGATCACTTGAAAAACACGACACACACACACATATATACATATATATATATATATATATATAGTCTAAATTTCTCTACAAGAGAGAGCTGAATAAACATTAAACAAAACTGAAAAGAATTGAAATTGCAAGATAACCAGAGAATAGATTTTCAAAGGATATATGAAAAATTAAAATAATAGAGTTAAATATAAAAAAAATATTAAATAATAGAGAAAAATTAAAATAATAGAGTTAAATATAAAAAAATAAAAAAGTATGGATGCTACAGTATCATAAACATTACTGACTTAGGACAGCTTGTCGTAGCCTATCGCTACCTCTAAGATTATCAACTCCCCTTCGGTTATCACCTGAATTTAGATGTGTTGAATTCATAATAAATCACTACTTATTTAATAAATCAATCTTATTTATTGACTTTTCTTAATTAAGAGATTACACAAATACTATTCAACTTTAAGAACGATAAAACACAGTGGAGAATGAGAAGGATTCAATAATCATGAACGACGGAATCTTATCTGAATCTAAGGCGAGTCGACGCGTACAATTATAGTTACACACTTATACTTAATTGGGATAAGTAAAACTAACCTGATACCTTTTGTTATGGCAGGTTCGTCTAGCTGCTTCTTTAATATCTGGATTGTATTCCTTTAATGGACGACTTCTTTCTCAATTATCTCACAGTTCTTTCGTAAACTAATTATATCCACATCATACGGTAGACTCTACTTGCAACGTTTACACTTAAAAAGGCACTTCTCATTTCATTTCACTCTCCCCTCTCTTCATTTCATTCCCCCTTTCATTTCATTTTCGAGCTCGCTTAGCCCGAACTTATATAAAATATCTCATTTGCATAAATCACGCTTTTGGCTCCCGGTGGAGATTGGTTGAAATAAATAAAACATTTAAAGAGTATAAGAGAAGGTTAGTGAAACGCGTAAGCACCCGTCACAAGCTTTTATATAAAATAATTTACATAAAAGTGGGGTTGAACATATTTTGTGGCCAGCCAACCTTCCCTCTTTCTGTTAATAATACTGAGCAAAAACCTATTAAAAATAATGGATAGAAAATCTAAGTACATTATGAGAAAAAGGTAACTTACCTGAAAATTGCATTCAAAAATGCAGAGCCCGCGCTAAATCTGAGTACAATAAACAAGTTATTGCCAGATTCAGGGCCCAAATGCAAATTCAAAGCATAGGAATGGCTGAATAGTAGCACTTCGCTAAAGTATGAAAAGAATAGAAATAAAAAATTAAGAATTGTAAACATACTACCATTACCTTAGGGACATTAAAATTATATATGATTTAAAAGATTTAATTAAATTAAATCTAAAAAATTAAGAGAATAAGTAATTTTATCTAAAATTAGAATTTGGAGGTAACTGTAACTATCTATGAAAAACATTAATTTATAATAATAAACTATTAATAAACTTTGAAATTTTAATCCTTACTATTTAGAATTTCTTTATTGAAATATATATATATATTTCTATCTATATAATATACTTTGTGTGTGTGTGTGTGCAGATCAAATAAGTTTATATAAAAACATTTCTGATAAATATATTATACTCAAAAACAAATAAGAAAGTTATTAAGAAAGAAGGTAAATATTAAAAGGAAGCATTAAATAGCAAAACAATTAATTTCTCGGCATTTATATCGACCCATGTAAAGAGAAGGAACAGAACTATGATATATTCTTTGGTATATAATATGATGAAAAATAAATAATCACTTAATTTCTTCAATAAGAAGCTGAAATAAGGGTTAAAAAAGTGCTTTTATTTGCTACAAGCGATTTGCTGAAAGAAGCTAGCAAAGCATTTATCTATTTTGGCTTGGTTGAGTTTTGCAACGAATGTATCATTATTACATCATCAAGTCAATGTAAAAAAAAAACTAGGGTTTTTTTATTCATTTTTTTTTTTACTATATGAGATACTGTTTTTAGTCTAACATTTCTTTAAAAACTTTCACCCCAAATAATTTCTAAATAAATTCAATGCAAGATTAATATTAAATGTTCAGGAGTTTTTCTCCTATAGATAAAGGACTATTAAAAATACTCTTAAGTGAAGAAATTATCTCAAAAGAAGGATAAAATGTTTAATAATAAACTTAATAAGTTAGAACTCATAAATACAAGATTCAAATTTTATAAAATTCAATAGAATTGTGTTTCTTAATGTATTATTTTAGGTTAATTTAAATATTTGCTAAACTTTTTTTAAAATTTGGAATACTTATGAAAAGAATTAATTTGTAAGATTCTTTTCAAAACGTTATAAAAGACAAGACGATATTAACTATATCTTACAATTATATCTTACTTTCATTTGTAGTCTAATATGAATCTTAATATAAATTTACATGTTTGTACTAAACTTAATTTTTAGAAAATAATAGTTAATTATATTTTCATTCCTTGAATTTTTACTGCAGTGGTAAATTATACTATGACGTAATTATGATAATTAAGCTTAAAGCAACAGCAGCAGATTTTTATTTACACAGAAATTTGCAGTTATTCTCAGAGAAAAATAATTCAAAATTTTATATCATTTACTGCCTCAAATTAAGGTCACATTTTATTTGATTTTTTAAAAATTAAAACTCACTCTATAGTAAGAATTTACCATTAGTAGTGTTTTAAAAGAACCTTATTAGAATATAATTTAGTGCATTTTGTTTTTTGTATTTTGAAAAATTTTCCATTTTTGTACTAAAGTGATTTAACTATTTTTACATTCACCTACGTATTTAGTAGGCTGTTTTGAGAATAATAAATAAAAATTATGGAACTATTATTTTATAAAGCACTCTATGTGTGTTTCAGTTCCTAAATCAAAGATAAATTAACTTTTTAAGCAATAAAAAAGCAATTTATTCAATTTCAAAATACCACATATAACAAGGCATCATTAGATCAAAGTAATTTAATTGTAGGAGTATTACTTAGTAAGTAAATTAATTTTAATTGTAGATTTTCGATTCAATATTTAATTAAAAAATATTTTTTAAACTTTCGGAATAAAAGCCACATTTTTTCGTTCGTTGAATTCTGTACTCGGAAAATTAGAATCAGTAGCATAAAGTCTGTTTGATATCCAGATAATACATAAAATAATTTCCTATGATTTGTTCAAAACATTAAGTTTTTTCTTAAAGTGTGAAAAAAACTGTAATTCCATTTTCTTGATCTAGTTAGCCTTTTTTTTAATTAGCTAAGATTGTATTTTGAACAAATTTCAGGTTTATTTCATGAAAATGTATAGTTTAACTCGATGCGCTGATAACTGTATAACTATTGATTATTGTATTTGTAACAGAACATACCAAAATATTAATAAATTTTAAACCTATTTAAAATTAACTTAAACTTATAGCTTCTAAATTTTGCCACAACATAATAATTGTTTTCTTAAACACAAGATAATCTTTCAAAACAGGCGCGTTGGTTAGTTTTCTAAAACTTTGTGTAACATTAATGGGATATTTGAAAATAAATCTTTCAGTTGCAGTATATGTCTCAATGCTATTCTAATAAATCAGTGCTTCTCAAACTATTAATACTTGCGACCCAATTTTTAATCATAACTTTCATTGCATCCCCTCCCCATACAATAACAATATATTGAAGGCAATAATAATGTACTTTGACGCTCTAAAACTGCTATACGACCTTAATTATGTACCACAAATTTTTCAAAATAATCATTAAATTTTTGTTCATGTTGCTTTCAAGTAAAAGATATTTTAAGTAAGTTACTTTCAAGAAATGGATATTTTAAATAAACTACTTTTTTAAGAAGTAGATGTTTTATGTAAGTTACTTTCAAGAAACAGATATTTTAAGTAAGTTGTTTAAAATTAATAATAAAAGTAATATGTTACTTTTCTCTTCTAATTTTTAAATTGGAACAGATTACAATAAAAATGCAGCATGTATTTTTATTATGTCAGAATGTATTTTGTTTTGCTTCTTTTAAGGTATCCTACCACTTGCGACAACATTTTTAAGAAAATGGAGAAATGGGGATTTTTTCGTGATTTTTAGATTTGCTTAGAACATTTTTGAAAAATATGCTAAAATGAAGAAGAGAAAAAAATTATTTTTACTATAACGGAAAAAAGTTGGTAAAAATTTACAAAAAATAACATAAATGGGGCCCATTCTGTACCAAAAGTTTATGAACAAATTTTCAATTTTTCGGTTTTGATCTGTTGTTATGTTATTCATTTTTAAAATGACATTCAGGATGAAAGTTATTTTAATTTTTACAAAAATTAGAGCACTTTTTCTTAGTTATTATATTAAAATTGCTTAAAAAACAGTGATTATATTCACAGAAGGGACTGTAAATTTTATAGTAAAACAGTGATCGATAAATCTGAAGTTTAAAACTCTTCTACAATTATACAGAGCATACACAAAAAAATTCAGTCAATTGTTTTCAAAACTTTTTGAGCAATCGCTGTCCTCGTTTGAGCATTTGAAAAAAAAACACATTTCGATTAAAACGCGTTTTTAAGCATGACATCTTGTTTAAAGTGATAGCATTTGCTTTTACTAAAACACTCGTAGTTTTTTTCCTAGTGAACGGAGAATAACAAACTTGATATTTTTATAAAGCTAATAAGATGGTATATAAAATAAAAGCATAAAAAAATTCTCAATTTTTGGCAAAATTCACATTTTTAGGGTATCGAAGATCTTAAGTAACAATAAAAGTATTTTGTTACTTTTCTTTTCTAACATTTAAATAGGAACAGATGACAATAAAAAGGCAGCTCGTATTTTTATTATGTCAGAATGTATTTAATTTTGCTTCCTTTAAATAAATCTATAATTTTTTTTTTAAAAAAAAAATATTCTTTTTTCCCCGACTTTTTGATATGCTTGCTCCCTCCACTTAGAGGGGTGAGCTCACAGTTTGAGAAACATTTCATTAAATATTTATTTTAACATTGTGAATGTAAAATAACTTTATACACGTGTTATTAAAGAGTCCTTTTACAAAGTGATCCCTTTTCAGAGCATTGATAAATCTTGACTTAATCAAATATTCAACATACCATTATATTTACGACATGTGAAAAATTTGACAGTATCCCAGTAAAAACCATGATTTTTATTATACTCCCCCATGCTTCGTTTACCAATAGAAAACTCTCTTACATATTTATGATCCTTCATTTAACCAACTCGAGTGCCCATAAAACTCAAGAATGCGATCTGGTTAAGAAGGAACGTCAAATAATGCGCTTAATCGCCTTAATCCCAAACGCTATATTAACCACAGAGCTCCCTTTATTACTAAATAGATTTAGTAAATAATTTAATTACCCTATCGCATGATCGATCGTACCACAGGAAAACGGCAAGCTCCATTATCACTATTTGGGACTATGAAACTGAGGATTACTGTCTTGATTGAGGATTACTTGGTAATGAGATCTCTACCACAATTATCTTTAATGACATATTAGTAGTAATCTGTAAGATCATTGCTGTTACTATACATCTCCCAAGTTTCCTTCCATTGTGCCCTCCAAGGGACTATACACAATAAAAAAAGTTTAATGCTAAGCGAATCGTAATTGCTGCGTCGAACAATTTTGGTTAAGAGATTTCGAAGTGGCCGAATCAGGGTTAAGTGAAGTGAATTAATTCCATGTAAAATAAAAAAAATAACTTTCAGAGGACTTTTATTACTTTGTAGAAAGACAGTGGACGGTAAAAAAGTAGTTTTTGTATTTTATAGGCATTAGTATCAGGAAATATTTTTTAGATACACTGTAAATAATTACATTCTTTAATTTACACTTTCTATTACTTAAGCTAAGATTAGTTTAATTTTTGAAACCCAAACACATTGCAAAAAAATTATTATTTTTTTTAAAGGAATTATTGAAAATTTTTTATTTTATTTTTATACTTAAATAGATATATTTGATTCAATTTAATTTGATTTTGTTCTTTAAGCTTAACCAGTATGCTGATACGATGGTGTGATGCAAAATTTTTTTTATAGAGCTTAGATGCCTAAATTACAAACAAACTAACATCAGCTCTGGAATTAAATTATTCTTAGGTGTATGTTATCATATAAACAAATTAAAATAATACTAAAAATATATATGTTCCTTTAAAATGTATCCCTCTAAATAAATTTAATTTTCTTCCTTTATTAAAAATAGAGAAAAGATGATTTTTTCACAAATATCAAAATTTATTCCAAGTTGTAATGAATAAAAAGTATGAAGCACAAAAAATGATGTTACATATTGAAGATCCATTTACTTCAAAAACTACGAAACAGACGCTTACAATGTTTATTTTCGTCCTAATTATTTCTATGGTCAACTTTAAACCAAAGATTGATGCGATACTGAATTCTTTAGAGATACATCGAATTAAATATATCCTTAAATAAAATTAACAATAATTGTTAATAATTATTAATAACATATTGCATCCTTAAAGGTATAATATGTTCCCAAATTTATTAACTTTATTTAAATTTAAATTTTAAAATAGTCAACTTCACCATGTAGTTTATTTTCAGGATATTGTAAAAAAAAAAGTTTTTAAGTATGGTGAAACATATAGGTATCCGACTACTTTTAGAACCATGATTTTGAAAAATCTTATAATGAATAATTTTTTGAGAGTTTACTTAGTGTTGTGACGGATCTATACGTGCCTTATCATTAATTCTCTTGGGGAAACTTTGGGGATAGCTTTCGCGTTAATTCACAGCCATCCCTCAAGAAGAAACCTTGATATTTGAATTAGTTTGAGTATATAAAGTCAAGGCTTTGTAAATGTACAAAAGAAGGAGCAGGAGAACTGTTGCGGTGATTCGTAAGTAAGATTTATTTCATCATCACAACGTGAGTTTAGGAAAGAGATTGTCACTATAATAAATTAGTGGATTAAGGTTTAAGAATCAAACATAGATTGAATTAGATTAACTTAAGCAGATCACTTGCGCTTGTTTAATTAAAGTTGTTCACTTAGAATAGATTGCTCTCTTTGTATATTACTCCCAGGGTCTCCTCTTGTAGTTTCACTTGTGGTTGATTAGTGTGTTTGAATAGTAATAAAATAATAGTTATCATGGAAGTTTCTGGTGATGCTTTGTCCCCCCCTTAGGTTGGCAAGACGGTAAAGGAACGACTTCAAGTAGGTCGTTCTCACAGTGTCATTTAAATTAAAATATGCATACACAAATGTTTTACGAATATTATTACAAGAAAAGATATTTAAATGCAATTTTTCAGCAAAAAAGAAAGAAAAGTAACATATTTTCAAAACATTCTCCTTTCAGGGACGTCTTAAGACTTGTTGAGGCCCCTCCGTAAATGTATGTCCTGATCCTCTACTAAAATGTGGACCCTGGGACACTACACAAATGTAGTCTCTACCAATGGCCCTTAAAAGTAGATTGCATATAGGATAATGAGTCAAATATTCGTACAAATAGTTATCCGAAACAAACAAAAGTACATGACTTACAATGGTACAAATCGGCTCGACCGACTGCTGCTCTTTGACTTAATGAGTAATGATGATTAATAGTCGTAGGCCTAGGCCTATACATGGACAACGATCATCCCACAATAGAGTCATTCCACTGTTGCCAGTTGACATACAGTCCGAAATTCCCAGTTTCAGAAAATATGACTGTAGATAACATTTGATCATAAAAATTATTCTAATCATTATCTTATTAAGACTGAGTAGAGAATGAGACGAGGCCCCCCCCCCACTGAAGTTCTGGCCCAGTTAGCCCATGCCTTAAGACGTCCTTGTCTCATTTAGAGAAGAGTGCTTCTATATTAATAAAATTTTGTATATATAGTGCCAAGGTTTATCTACAGAGCCTGAATTAGGATTTTTGAAATGTGTAATTTAGAATTAAATTTATTCATATTTTAATACTTCAAAGTAAAGAAATTTTATCAAAAAAGTATAATTATTGTAAATGATAATAACTCTGAAAATAATATGAATTTTTCAGAAGTTCTAGTTTAGGCTTTGTAGAGAAGTCTTAGTTATATATAGGCAAAATATTATAAGCGTGGAAGGAAATTCGAAGGATTTTGAGGACGGAACGAAGGATTTTGAGTGAAAGAATGATGTTTTGAAAATAGGTAATTCTTTCTTCCTTTTTTTTTGTGCCAAAAATTGAATTTAAATAATTTTTATAGCAATAATATTCAAACAATTGTATATGAATTTTTTTTATTCAAATGATTCTAAATATTAAAAAAAATATTCTCGTGTACTCTTTTTCACAATCCCGATTTTGAAAGTAGTCAGATACTTTAAATTTTATTTCCTGCAGATGGTACAAAATGTTCTTTTTTCCTTTTCTCAAGAAATGTTTCGAATTCTGGAAATCAATATTTCATTAGAAAAAAAAAAACAAAAAAACTTGAAAACCACTATTGATAACAACCATTGGGGCGTAAAGGAATTTTTCCAAGAAGAGGAGGGGTCTAGCGTCGTGAAAGTCCACAATTCTCGTATCTTACTCCAATACGCCGTCCAATCTATTTTTTTGATATTGTCAATTTTCAGGAGCAAAAAGTGAAAAATTAATTTTTGAATAAACAATTAGCATTTATTAATAAGATTAATTATTAATAACAAGTAATTAATTAAATTTTACGTACTACATACATAGAAATAAAATGAATAAAAAAAATCAAGGGCTTTTTTTGAAGGGGGAGGTTCGAACCTGGGGACTCTTTCCCCACCTCTACCTTGTTCGTCACTGATAACAACTTTTATCAATTCAGAAACGATACGATATATTCCCAACGGTTTGAAAACAAGTTGAATGTTGTAAGGTTTTGAAAATCGATTAATTAGTGAATATCAAATTTTTTTGTTTAAAAATAATAAACGTCCAAAAAATGTATCGGTGTCTTACTAACTTTATTACATAGGATGTAATATATTACTGCTTAATATATTACTGATTTTTCTTTGAATGATGAACATTTGCAATGAACAGCAATTATAAAATATAGCTATAATATGCAGAATTGTATTGCATAATGTATTACTTACGAATTATTTAGGAGTTGAATAGATAGGGCACAGCTATTTATAGTAGAAAATCAACGAAAAAAATTTTTTTTTTTAATTTCCTTTCTTAAGAATATAAGACACATGTAAGTAAATATAAGTTTTGCTCCTGATATAAATTTTATTGATATATTTTTTGTCATAACATCTATTTCTTGGTAAGATGTTTTCTGAAATAATGTTGTTTATCAATTGATAGTTACAGAATAAGAGAAAGTATCAGTAATAATCTAATGCAGAAGTTACTTCAAGAAATGTCAGCATTAACAATACAGAAGTTGTGGTTGTGACTAATCCAACGTTTCTCAAACTGTCGGGGGTGCCCCCCTAGGGGGGCCTGATAACTCTACAAGGAGGGCGCGAGCATATTGAAAAGTCGAAAACAAAATATTATTTAAGAAAATCATTAATTTATGAAAAAGTAAACAAACAAAATACATTCTGATATAATAAAGAATAAAATGGCATTTACAATTATATACTATACTAATAAATGTATCAGTACTGTACATTGTATTTTATAATTAATTTAACAGTACTAAGTTAAGAACATGTTTTAAAATTAACAGTGAGCCCATGTGTGGGTTTGTCATAAAAAATGATATCCAAAAATTAATATTTATCTTGATAATTTGTACGGTTTATATAATTAATCCCTTAAGTGCCAGTTAAAAGTTACGCAAATCGCTCCCCAATGCCACAATTTTCCACGTAGGCGCTCGTATGTGATCTATGAAGCGAGAGAAAAGGAATAAATAAGCAAATCCTACGAAATAAGTAAATCTTTCATAAACACTGTCAACGTCATTTTATTGCATTCCAAAGCCTTCCGAGTAATTTTATGGATAGCAAGCAGTGCACAATAAAGATCGTACTTCGGAGAGACGTATATATACGTTCTTGGCAATTATCACTTTGGTTATAGCGAGACGTTTATATACGTCGGTGGCACATAAGAGTTTGAAGTCGTGCTGTAGCTTTAATGTTAAAGTATAGTATTATTGAATTCAATATATTGTGTTATTGTATGGAGGAAAGGGGGGTGATGAAAATTATGACTGAATATTGGGTCGCGAATAATCAGAGTTTGAGAAAAGCACTGGACTAATCAATAAACTCTGTTAATGTATTGGATGGCATTTGAATTCTATTTATATGTGTCAGCTCGTTTTCATTTATATTTTTCAAGTGGTGAATAAAAATCCATAACCACAAGGACCTTCCTCCTTCTAATATTAAACAATTCAACCAATATTCCACCGAAATGCAAGGTATGCTAGCAAAAGAAAAATATTTTAAAAATATTGCAATAACATATTACGTCCCACAGCTCTAATCCAGAAAACAACTTACAAAGCGATGCAGGAAAGAAAGAAACAGTCTTTTCCCATAAATCATAAATACTCCAAAAAATACTCACACAGAATTCAATCCGAATTTAGTGAAATATCATCGTTCAAAATACGCGGTAATCGATACAGAGCAGGAGAGCTGGCATCCACAAAGTAAATACGGAGACTATTGAAAAGCCAATTCTCCTTTGCTTGGAGAGCATAAAGCTTTCAAATGGTATGTTTACATCCATCGACAAAGTTGAAATATGCGAGCAGTGTAATGCGATATGGTTTGAGGGAACAAATCCATATTTGAAGAGGTACCATAGTTCCTAGGTTAAGATTCTCTTAAGTTATTCATGTCTGTAAAGAAGGTTGATAATGTATGTCTGAAAAGGCATAGTATTTGTGTCTGGCTCTTTTGAATCTAAGTAAAAGGTTTGTAAAATGTTTAAACTTCTTCGGTCGAATATGCATATTAAATTCAGAAACATCATAGTTAGTATGTATTACATGCAAATCCTT
The DNA here is from genome assembly GCA_019973975.1 of Trichonephila clavata. Classification (NCBI taxonomy): domain Eukaryota; kingdom Metazoa; phylum Arthropoda; class Arachnida; order Araneae; family Nephilidae; genus Trichonephila; species Trichonephila clavata. The sequence continues at coordinate 80,602 of BMAO01004239.1, read as the reverse complement.
TTAAAAACCGTATTTATAAGTAACAAAAAATATAAGAAAAAAATATTTAGACGGTAAAATGAGATGCTTAGGATATCAAGTAGTACAACATTTTAAGCTGGACTTTGATTTTTTGAGGATTTTTCTTATGGATTTACTTAAAAGTTCAGTTTTCTTGTTGACAAAGTCAGAAGAACCTTTTAAAACATTTTAAATTTGAGCAGTTGGCTATTCAAAAAACTGCATGTATTTATCGCAGAAAAAGAGATACCTCAGATCTTAGTAAAAAAAATTAATATGTATTTATAAGATATTGATAAATCCAATTCTTTAATGATTAATTCAAAGATTATTTAAGCCCAAGCTTTAAATTAAGTTTTAAAGTGAACTTAAGAGCAAGAAACGAGCGCATGTTTCTTATGCCATGTTTTTTTCTTTCCTTCTTTCTATATATATATTAATTAGTTGTACAGATAATCGATAGATTGCGGCACATGCTAAATAAATTAATAATAATACATTTTATTTAAAATTAATTATATATGTCTCGGTTGTACTTTTATTTTCTATAAATTTTTGAATAATATTTAGAGTTTTTAAATGTATATATATATATGTTACCGACAAAGTATGAAATGCCGGCATTTTATAGAATGCCTAGTCATTCTATACAATGCCGGACGTTTTTAGGCAAAGTATGAAGTATGAGATTTATTACATACTTTGCCTAGGCATTGTGTAGAATGCCTAGGCATTGTATAGAATGCCTAAAGCTATTTAGGCAAAGTATGAAAAAAGGTCATGATAAGGATATTATATCAATGACTTAGATTCCCAAAAGTACAAATGTTACTCTGACAAAATAATGGGATTGACATTAAAAAAATTATTGCTAAATTGTGATTTCACATATATTTGAACTGGAATTCCTTCAGTAGTTCCAAGTTGATAGAAACCATCCTATTTCTCACTCATTACAAGTGCCAATATATTGGCATTCGGAAAAAAATCAAATTTTTGTACTACAATACCTTTTTTTTAAAAATAATTTTCTGTTTTTTCTGGCAAGTTTCCCTTTGGTGGATGTACAGTTCAATCTCATAACGCGCAACATTTTTGCATTTGGTTGAAAGTTCTTTCAGAATTCTATCACATCCCCAGAATCCGGAATTTAGTTTTGCTTTTGGAAAATTAAATTCCTAGAACAAGTTCACATCATCAAACTGGGTGTTAAAATTACCGGTAGCAATCGGTATCACCTACATGGTGCCTCACTAAAAAGGGATACCAGCACCTGGAAAATGTACTAGGTCTGAAAATGGTAAAAATTATCAATCTGCAGTCCCATTGAGGGAAAAAAAGAATCTGTGACGTATAGCAGTTCTTTCCAACTGTTTTCTCTTCTCGGATATTTCAACGTTTGATAATTTTACGGCAGCCCACTGAGGGTGGGACGTTAATTATTTATATTTTAAATTGCTCTGATTTTATTATTTAATTGTATTTAAACATGCCTTCAGAGTAAAATTCAGTTGCACCAAAAATAATTGTAAAATGATTTTACATAAAATATGAAGTGATTTTCCAAGGAAAGTCACACAAACACCCCAGTAAATATAATGGAAATAATTTAATGCTCTTTGAGTGGCCTGATACCCTTTGGGGTATGAGGCCACTCAAGGTTGGGGGCCACTGTTTTATGGTACTGACGCCTTCTTTAACAGTTTAAATGAGTTTACTTTTACTTTCCGCAGACATCACATCATAGCTATTCAGCAACCAATACTTAGGGTTCCTTCTTAGTAGTCATTTTAGCATTTTTTATATCAGTTATTAACTTCTAGTAAGTGGTTTCAGTTAAAAAAAAACTTTTTCTTTGGAGCATCAACTCGAATTTTGGGCATTTAGCCGTTGAATAGTTGTTTTATGTCTATGAACCATGGGTCGTCAATATTTTTAGCTGTTGCGTGTCAAACCAATCTATCAATATGATTCATCAAAACACACAATAGAACATTTTTGAAACAATTCAAAAATTCACAAATTTGTTGAGTAGTGCAAAGTGCCACTGAGAATTGTACCACGTGTCACATGTGGCACGTGTGACATAGGTTGCCAACCCCTGCTGTAGACCATGGCACCTTCTCTAACATTATAGCTTGCTCCTCCATTTTCGGGTAGCACAGGAAAAAACCATTTTTTTGGTTGAACAAGTTTAAGTAAAATTGAGTATTTTGACATTTCCGAACAAACAGCACTGTACAACTAACAGATTCTGAGCCTGAGACACTCGTTAGAAGTTTCATGTCTTGCCAATTGACAATATTCGAAAGGAATCTGAGATGTATTTCATACTTTGCCGGTTTCTCATTAGGCAATGTGTGAAATAGGAATCATTTCATACATTGCCGGCTAGATTTAGGCATTGTATAGAATGCCTAGGCATTCTATAGAATGCCAGAATTCATACTTTGCCGGTAACATATATATATATATATATAGACTTAATGCTGATTTTCATAATTTACTAATTTTATACGTTACTGATATACTCCTTTCTATCTTGAGGGAAAAAAGGTTGTTGCTGTACTCACGTAGTAAGTTTTTCGTCTAATTTCTTAGCATTGATTTTAACATATACTAGTAATTATTATAGGCTAAAATTTTATCGTTTTATATTAATAGATTGGGATTTTAATTGTAATAGTTAAACTTTTCTTGATATTCCTTACTTTTCCTATGGCCCAGAGTATTGACAAATGTAGGTGAAGGTTGGCAAGCCGCAAAACTTTGTTTAAACCTGCAATCTTGGTTCCTAAGGCCAGGAGTTTACTATAGTACTACTGTGGCTAATACTTTTTACTATCTTGACTAATTATCTTAGGTTTAAAACTATATTTTGTGTATATTTATGAATTATATATATATATATCACAATATATATATATATTATATATATATATATATATATTTTATCACAACATATAAAAGCTTTCCATCGGTTTCAAGAGTGTTGGATCTCCTGGAATAAGCTCTGTGAGCAGAAGTTTTAAAATCTTTTTGGAAGAATCCTTTTACTGGGTAATTCTTTTGATATTTTTCTGCTTAAACATTTTGGGAGAATTTTTTGCTTAATAGTAGTCGGTTGTTCTTTCATATTTCTATGAGATTTTTTATACTTTGGATTTTTTATACTTTGAATTTTTTATACTTAGAATTTTTATACTTTAAATTTCTATTTATTTTATTTTGGTCTTTCCTACCGAGTTGCAAAGGGGGAAGGTTGGCGCCTTCAAACTAGTTTAACCCCACTTATTCGGTCCTAAGTCCGAAATTGCATTTTGACTCGCTAGGTTCTTATTTGTATTTCATTAGATTTGATCTTAATTTTTTTTAAAATTTATTTCCTGTTATGTTCTATATTTTATATAAATTTCTTTCATATATATATATAAATTTTCGTGATGATGTAATAAATTTATTACGTACAATCGCAACAATGCCAACATTCAAGATAGCTCTCCAAGTTGGCAATCCCATATTCGCACGTGCTGTACGCGCTCATTACGTGAGGCGTTCTCTCATACGAAGATTTATTAACAATCAACGGAACTAAATATTGAACTTTCCAGGAAATTAAAAGAGCTGTAGGTTTTCAAAACCTGAGGACTTTTTCAGTGAAGTGTTCAACGATGCAGCTTCAGTAATGAATTTAAATGGACAGAGATCCAAGAACGAATTTTGCGAAAAAAAGAACAAATAAATAAAACATGTTAATGCATGTAAATTACCGTTTAACAATTTGAGCAGTTAGTTTGAACAGTTGTATACTTTGTACAATGTTAGTTAGTCCACCGTTAGGCCAGGACAAGGGTACCACCATCCCAAGTTTACTTAAAACTTTGTTTTAAATTTTAGGTTTTAATAATTATTTAAAGGTCCTGGAATAATTTTAACTCAAGTTAAGGTCTACAAACTTGATATTTTTCATACTTAAATTAATACAAAACCTTTTTTATTATTTTCCACTTAAATATAATTGTTTTAAAGAAATCATTTTCATTTTACTATAAATCATAAAAATTTAAAATTATAATATTAGCACAACAGTAGTGTAAGTTCTTTGTATCATCAAGTAAGTTTTAATGGTAAAAAAGATACACACACAAAGTAACATTTCACTTAAATTTTTATAAATATGCTAATCGTGTCAAAATAATAATTTTTTCCTTAATTTTCTAATACTTGCTGGTAAATCTATGAGATAAGAATTTGTAAATACTTATATGCATCTAGAAAAATAGTTTTACAAAGTATAATTGAAAACCTAATAAATGCTGATGTATTTAATAACATATGTAATTAATATCACAAATTTTCGTTAATAAAATAGTCAATACTCTTTTTAAAATTCGGAAATGGAAGACGGAAACCATTCTTGATAATTACTTTCAAGATAGAGTTTTATTGAATTATGTTATCGTTCAATTAAGTAAATAATACGTTAACTTTAGAATAAACATGGGGAACATGCGTATTCTTTTACTTAATTATGTGACCAACTAGTTTCATTAGCAAAAGGCTCCATTTTGAAGATTAATGTTGTTAATTTCACAGCCTTTCAAGTTGGTTAAATGCAATTATCTCACAAAGTATATAAACTGTAACCACGAAGATTTGCATTCCTATATGCATCGTTGGTATAGTATCCATTTTAAATATTATATTATACACGCTTATAAGCATTTATAAGAAGCTTAATGAAAGATGACAATTTTCAGGTTGCTTAAAATATAAAGCAAGTCTTTCAGTCTATCATTATGTAGTGAAAAATGTCTTATATTTGAAATATTGTGGATTACAGTTTATTGGAAACTTGCGTTACTGTTATTTATTCGTCAAAGAATTCTGTAAAAAGCCAAGAAAGTTCTTTGAAAATTTCTTAAATATACGTTTATCTATTCTTTAACCTGCTGATTTTTCACTAATTCAAAATATTGTTTCAAATAATGTCTGATGAAATGCTTAAATCGCTATCATATGATAGTTAGAATGCTTTACACTTTTTTGATATTTTCGCGGAAAAAGTTTCAGAAATATATATATATGTCTTTTAATTTCATTCAAAAATTTTTTATATTTATCTTTGCTGTTTTGATAGATCAACTTTTCATCAAAATATTCTAAGTAATTTTCAACTTTTGAATTTTGGAGTAAAATAGTTAATAATAAATGCAATAATATCATGGCTGGATAGCGTAGTTGGTTTGTCGCTGGTCCCCAGTGCCTGAGGTTGCGGGTTCGACACCGGTCCAAATTGGTGGATTTTCCTGATGCAGAAAATCGGCAGCCCCCCTGATTATGCGGTATGTAAAACATTCTTTGAATGCCTGTTTGGCTTGGGTGCTCTCGGAAAAATTAAATTAATAGAGCAAGTTTGCTTTGTTCAGAGTTCAGGTGCCTCCCTCTGGGGAGTAAACTGTGCGACAATTGGTCTCGTCTATTTGAAGCCACACTAAAAAGTGATACCAACTCCTGGGGAAGGTACTAGGTTTGCAATGGTAAAAATATCAATCAACAGCCCCACTGGAAAAAATAACAGCATCAAATGTAACGAATTCTAATTTATTTCAAAATAGTAAAAACACAAAATGTGCTACTGAATTAGTTAATGTTAAAAAAACAACAACCTGGAAACTGAGTTAAGCTGGGAAATCCACTTTAAAACCGGGACTACTTTCGATTCCCTACTTAAATTTAACAAAGTTTTTTTTTAACAAATGTATTTGGGAGCGAATTCCTAAAACAGTATTTGTTGGGATGAAAACTTTGAAATATGGAGTTATTGATGCTGTAATTTGTTTTAACGATGGATATGTAAATAGGATCTAAGTCTTTGAAGCTCTGGGCATTAAACCAGGATACAACACTGAACGTGCCTTAGGTGTAATTGATAAGAAACGAATTTTTGAGGCTGAACGTATAGTAAATAAAGTGTCATTGGAAGCCAGAAATAAAAGAAGGTATTTAATAAGGAAAATAGATAAACAGAATTTAGACGAAGAAAATGAATATGAAGCAGTTAAATATTAATCAAATCTATAACGTAAAGAAAATTTTTTTAAATTTTTTTAAAGGTTTTTAGATAATTTCATAGAAATTATGCAGTTAATTCATTAAAAAACTGGTTCATTATGTTTTATATGTTGTTTTATATATATGTGTAAAATTTTTTGTATATTCAAGGAATATTTTGTAAGAAATTGTACCTACATGGAAATATGTATCATAAGATCTCGAAAATTATGTCCATGTTAACTAAAACAAAGGGAAAAGAAACATATAAATTTAAAATTTCTTTGTAACTCTAGAAAATTATTAAGCATTATTATAAGCATATAAAAATAAGCAAGCAAATACTAATCAAGTGTATAATATGTGAAAACATTGTTTTTTTTTAGTTTTTTCACTTTTCTCAAAAGCATATTTTTTGCATTTAGGTACATTTTTTTAAAAAAACTATTGCACTATATTATTCCAGATTTTGTATACTTCTATGCAAGATGCATATGCATGTAGTGCATATATATTTTTTTCTATTAAAATAATGCCTATTTTTTAAAAAAATGATTTTATGCATAAAAAAAGCAGAAAAATAGAAATTTTCCTAAGTTTTATTATTTTTTTAAAGAAACTGTGCTAAAATTATTAAAAAAATAGATTCACTGTATTTTGTGTATTGTTTTATATATGTGCAAAAAATATTTTGCATAAAAAAAATATACTTTTTTAAAAAATGATACCTAAACATATGTATAAATTATGAGTTCAAAAATTATGTATTACTTAAATTAAGTAGGGGAAAAAAACTTTTGAATAAAAAAGTTATTTTTGTAGTTCTACAGAATAATTAAATTATCTTTATTAAGATCATAAAAAATCTAAGCTCCATTGGAAATTTTAAGAGATATATGTCTCATAAACAAAGGGTCTCAATTTTGGCATTTTAATCTTTCGAGCATGTCCTGGTTCCCTTAACCTTGGTCTGAGAGCGTATGGCTTCCATCGCTCATGACACTGTGTCTTCATACTACTTGAATCTGTGCTTCGTAGGGTTGCTGATTCCATGGCAGCGAGAAATGACTTTATTTCTTAATATTCCTTCTGCATTTACTTCGCTATATTAAAACTATTTCCTAGTAAATAAAATAACTTATTTACAAATATTTGTGTGTGTGTGCATTCTGTGTCAGCGTGTCAATTCTCATCACTTTTTACCCACTTTCTTATATTGTGGCATCTATATAGGGCAGCATGTATACAATATTACTAGAAAATAAAATGGGTTAATAAGCAAAATTGACTACCCAATTTTAGTTTTATGTCAGAATTGTTTCTTTTCTTCCTAGGAGAAAATTCGGTTTTGTTCATATAACTCAGGTATTATTTAATATTTTCTATTTAACAATGTTTTAACTATTATACTTAAGAATGCTATATTTTACAAGAAGTTACACACAAGTTTATATTTTTATTTGCGTATTTTAACAGTATTGTTGTTGTCGTGTCCTTTCCGCAGAGAAGGAATGAAATTAGCCATTGCCTGTGAGACAGGTTCGACTTCTTAACGATAGATGACGACACCACCTGTCTCCACCTCCTCAATTTCGGCATGGAACTGAAGGGGAGGGAAATATTCTCCAGCCCCCTTGCACTCGTGGTTTCTGCTGTGACCGCCCACAAGACTTTCGGACCCACTGATTTAACGAGCACGTACTCCGTCTGTACTCGGTGGTATTTAGTGGCATCGGGCATCGAACCCGGGCCCTCAGGTCTGGAGTACGATGCTGTAACCACTAAGCTACCCACTGTTCATTATTGAAAATTGCCTGTTTTAAATTTTAAAAACTTTAAAAAGTAATATCTGTCTTCTAATTGAAATCATTTCTAAATACTAAAGCTCTTTTTTAACCATTACCCACAGAAGTTACTAAGTAGAACTTAAAATTCAAAAACACATCGAAGAATTTAAAATGTTTTGACTATTATAAGTCGTACGTTGCTTCTGAATTATTAAAAGAAGAACGGATATTATATTTTATAATCAGTAAGAGCCTTCTAAGATTAAATCTCTAAATGGTGACTTAGTTTAATAACTTTCTAAACTTCAACTGAAATTCGAGAAAAAATGATTACAATAGCTTTAATATCAAGTTTGTAGTTAATAAATATAAATTACCTAAAAAATATCTGTAAAATTTTTTAATAAGTGGCTCATTGTTTCAAGGAGCTGAAACGTTTCTCTAAAAAACTGACAAGGATTACTTTTGGCACCCAATTTTATAAACCATTTTGTTTTTTCTAAAGTGGGAAATGCTCTATGCAAATCGCAGATGTAGGCTATCCAAAATTAAAACATATACGTATATTCCAGTAATACATGAACAAAATTCCTATCTTCTATTTCAAAGTGAAAAATACAAAAAATGTAGAAATGTTATAGTTGTAGATATAATGCACAGTAACTATTCAGAGAACAAGTATATAGCTCTTAAAATATCTTCAGCAACAACAAGAGTTCGAAGACAGTTTATATTGAGGCGCAATGAGGCAATTTATACCTTGTGAGGTAAATCCAATGCTTACGAAACTTCAAATTTCAGATTTATTTTTACTAAATGATGCAGTCTGTTCCATTCCACATCAAATAAAAAAAATTTTCCAGTCTTTTACTTCTCTCGCACACTCTTTTCAAATAAATTTCTACTCTTTCAAACATTTTCCTTTTACTCTTTTAAGTTTGCGATGCGACTGTGCAATATATTTTTTTTCACCCTTTTCAACCAAATAAATTGAAAAGATTTCCTTTATTTCTTTTTTCTTTTTTATCATCCGTAAGAATTAAGAGTGCAAAGTACTAAATTGGATTTGTTAGAAAGCAACTTAGCCTCACGGTCTACAATCCATTGAATATAAAAAGCAACTTCTGCAAAGACACTAAAACAAAAACAAAAAATAGTTTTCAATTTAATAAAAGGCATTTTATAAGACAGCAATAAAAATATTTATGAGTTTAGTGATATTGCACATGTTAGGTAGAAACCGAATTCTCAAAAGTATAAAGAAATGTTCTCGTATATCTCCAGATTGTGTAAGGGAACGAAGAAATTCCACACTTATATTTTTATTTTTTCCTACAACAGAAGGATTTTGAAAAGAAAAAAATTATTTGTCCACCACCTTGAACCTAAGTCAAAAAAACACACGATAAGTAGTTTTAAGCCAACCAATTTTTTTATACCAATTCATTCATTAAATATTCTTTTTTATTCAATACTGTTACTTTTTCAGACATATCATGTCCATGACCATGTTTTGTATGAATTTGCTGTCTTTTTGAATGATTTTGTGTGTGCGCGTGTATTTTTAAAGCGCAATTTATAGCTAAAATTTCTATTAAAAGACATATTTTAAAAATAAATTTTAGAATAAACTCACTGCTAAATTTTAAATTACTTAGGTATTTCATTTTTAAAAAAAACTACCGGAGAAATATTTTGAGTATTTTTGCAGGAAACAATTACTCTGTGAGCTAAATTTCTCTCTCTCAAATAAGGATTCGATTGAGAAAGCACGTTTCCAATTTATTCTATGCTTAAATAGGCAGAGGTGGGCAGACTTTTCCAGGGTACGGGCTACTGCTTCCTTTTTCAAGGTGTTGCGGTCCACCCAGTTTCTAGTCTAGTTGGCAAAGATGTTCTATAAATGTGTTTCTTTTGGTATGTACGTCTTAAGTCTGAACAAAGGCAGTCACCCCAAAATGTCTTGGCGGTCCACCGGTCGATCGCGATTGACTTAATGTCCAGCCCGGTTCTAGTGTATTAGTTATGCCGCGTTTCACTGTGTGAAAAATTTACGGTGAACTTTGTATTTTTATACCTAAAAAATCAAGTCAGTGCTCCCATAGTTGGACGGAAAATCAAAAATTCATAAAACTGTTGCATTTCAGTTCCTTGCTTGAACAGTACTTACAATTGTCAAATTTGGGCAGCGGAATACCTTCCCGCTATCCAGGAAAAATACTTCCTTTCTGAAAAAGTGACTGTTGAATGTGCTCTTACTGGCTGCATCATTTTTAGGAGCCCAAAGACAGCATTAATAATATTTTATATGCGTTAGCATAATGGCCTTTTATTATACTTTACTCAGTTGGAGAAATTTTCATGTTAATATGCTCAATATTGTTCTGCCGTTTGAAAAATATAATGGAATAGTATATTGTCACTATACAAAGGCAAAATGACAATATTGCATAAAAGCTTAACACATTTTTATCGTTAAAAAAACACAAGGCAACATAAGTTTTAAAGCAATTCTTGTAATGAATTTTTCTTAAGTAACATACTAAGAAAATAAAGGGGCTATTGTGTTGAAAGTTTTATTGATAGTAATTGAATAGAATAGTCAAAATATAGTCGTTTTTTATTAATGAAAATCACACTCACGTTTTCTTCCCTCTATGAGGGAGCAGTGATTATTTTCAAAATCTCATCAGGGGTTGTTTATCCATAACACTTCCTACCCCTCGCAACTTCTCTTGTAAGTCGATTCAAACAAATTATGTTCATAGCGGATCTCTATCCAACAAAAAGAAACATTCTCAAAAGATTTCATATTTATAGGGCTAATAGTTTGAGAGACCTCGTGATAAACAAGATAGATAGATAGATAGATATCTTGTTAAAATTTTCAATCGTTAATAAAATACTTTCTATGTGCTACTTTCTATTGTGCTTTAAATATAATAAGAAAATTGGTAGATCCATCTTTAACTACAATTCTATTGATTTGCAACATAATAATATTGTATGTAATTGTCATAATTATGTAGATTTCATTGATGAATATCATAAACATGTCATATCTGGTAATTTAAATATTATTAAAGATAAAACTCTCAGAGAAATAATGGTTAAGGGCTTTAGAATAATGCGTTCTAATAATAATAAAGCTATTAAAGCACAAATTTCTAAAGATATTAATAACTTCATTACAAAAATAGCAATTAAATACAACTTTCCTTTCGAAGCATTCAATGAGTTTAAATGCAAAGTTTTGAGTGAGTTACTTAATCTTAACTTTAAAACTGATAGAAATATTTCTTACAAAGATATAAAACACCAAATTTCAAATCTTCAAAAATATTTCATTATTGTATATGTAGATAAAGTTCCGGGCAACTATGCAATCATTTGCAAATGGTTTTATAAATTTATACTTAACAAACAGTTTCAAAACAATAATGCGTTTATTAAATCTAATAGCAGCAATAGAGAAATCAGTAACCGTATTTCAGCTTTTTATAAAAAACTAGATTTATATACAAATGAATATCAATTTTCCTTATATTTTTCTAACACCAAAATTTCATAAGTGTCCAATTAAATTCAGAACTATTACTAATGGTTTTAATACCTATATTACACAACCAGGCAAGGTGTTGCAAAAAGTTATACAACACACTCTAGACAATATCTCAAACTCCATTATTGTAAAGAATAGTAAAGATATCATTGAGAACATGAAAGGTAAGAGTGTTAAATCTTTGCATAGCTTTGATTTCGAAGACTTATTCAACTCTATTGATATAGAGGATATGATTAAAGTACTTACAAATGTTTATATTAAATATTCATTAAATAAATTGATAAACTATGATAAATATAATATTATTATACAATTTGTTTTGAAAGAAAATTACATATTTCATAATAACTCTTATTATCAACAAATTAAAGGTCTGCCACAGGGTGGCCCAGCTAGTAACAGTCTGGCTAATATCTATTTACACTATTACGAGAATGAAAAAATTGATACAGACTCTTGTTACTTTTTTAGATACATCGATGATCTAATTATTTTCAGTAATAAAGTTGACTTTACTCCTATATTTAATTATTATCCAACCTACCTGAAATTAATAAAAACCAATTGCAATATAGAATCAGCAAATTTCCTTGATTTAGAATTAAAAGTTGAAAATAATATGCTAAAAAGTAATATTTTTGATAAAAGAGACTCTTTTGATTTTAATGTTATAAAAATACCATATTGGAATAGTACCCTTCACATTTCAATTTTTAGAAATATCCTTTTAAATTATGTAAAAAGAAATAATGATTTAGTATCTGAAGAAGTATTGAGAATTAATAACTATAAAAAATTCTTTCAAAGTTGCCTAGACTATAACTATAAAGCTAATTTTATTTATAAATATATGTCTTCAAAGTTATAGCTATTTAATTATTTTTATTTGAAGTATTCATTTCTATTTAGTTTATAGTATATAATTTTCTTGTTATATTTCTTAATATATTTAGTCTATAGTATATAATATTCTTAATATATTCTTATATTAAGTTTAGTTACTAAAAATATTTATAGATGGCGCCTTTATTCTTAGTATTGCTGTGTTTTTTTTTATGCGTTGAGTCAGTACAATTGTGGAATCTGTATACATCGGGTAAGATTAGAGTTTCTTTGCTCATTTACATTTTTGTTAATTATGGTTATATTCATTATTAACCTCTCTTGCAAATATTTTTGTTTATACAAATTTATATTTGTCTATTTCTTCCGGATTCCTATAGTAATTTAATATTGCAATTTCTATTCTATTGCTGTTATATTTACCCACGTGGGTTTTAGGCTTTTGCCTTAGTTTATATTGGAAGCTATTGTGTAGAAAAAATTTCTGCTGCAGGAGAAGGTTGAGATCACACAAACATTTTTTAATCCTGTTTCACTGTGTTAAACCAGTGACAGCTCGATAAATCATAATAGTTTTCCCCTCTAGCTACATTTCTCTTTTTTGGTTTGTTATGGTTCCATGTTCTTGGTTCTTCCGGTCTGATCTTAAGATTCTTGGGATTTATTAGTCTTCTTTTTAATTATTTACTGCTATATATATATATATATATATATATATATATTTATAACGATGATGACGGATTTAGTAAAGATTACGACGAATTTAGTAAATGATTTTTCACAGCGTGGCCGGTGTTGGATTTTACGTATAAGGTTACTATTTATGATGGTTGATGATGCCTTTTCATTATTATGGAGGAGGCAGTCTTGGAAAAGTTATTCTTCTTTATTAAATACTGAACATGAAGACACATAGATGGACGAAATCACAAAGAAACATTCACACACAACACAAATACAAGCTGCAGCAGACTACATGTTGAAAATAAGAGGCAAGAGAGCACGTAACCGTCTGCTCCGAGTTTTATATAGGCGGTGAAGGTCGTACGACTCTTTTGTAACAGGAGTCGTGGTTGGATGCAAATGCGTGCGAGCAATTAGATTAATCTTTTAAGATTATACGGTCTTGTGCGAAAGAACTAGGAAATAATTTAACGGGGTAAAGTTAAAGAGTTAGAAGAAGTCATTACATATATATATATTTGTGTGTGTGTGTGTGTCCTCATATATATATATATAGATATATATAAAGAGAGAGTGAACTAATAGTAGGAATTGAAATAAAGAGCATCCTTTATCTGCATTTTTGTAACAATGCACACCCAGTTTGGCAAAAAAACCGGTTTTTGACGCTAACTTTTGTCATTGCTTTAACAGTTAATTTAATTTAATTAATTAACCGTTCATTAATGGGTTAATACTTGAAATATCTGTATTAACATCAAGTGTCATACAGTACAAGTTTAAAGAAATTTATTTGAACTTGATTGGGTGAATAGAAGGTGATTTATTAACAATTGAAAATTTGAACACAAGATAAATATATATATATTAATAAATATATATAGAGAGTGAGCTAATAGTAGAAATTGAACGAGTGAGAAAGATTTGTCCTCTTTTTTATATATATATACAGTGTCCTATAACTTAACGATAAATGGGCACTAGGAAAAAGATAGGGTCATATCCGTTCTGGAAATTTTTTAAAAATATTCCATAACACTTGGTTCAAAGAGGAGGGCCACATTTGTGAGAATGTAGAAAATTGACAACTTCCATCACATCATTAGCTACTGTGACCACAAATTTCTCAATTTTTGTGGATTTTTTCACCAATGACATCTTACATAGCCGCACTATTTGTCATGTCATAAGTTGGAGAAAAGCATTTGCTGGCTTAGTTAAAAGTAACGTTTTTTTTATCCAATGGGCTGCGTATTGGTATTTCTACCATTGCAGACCCAGTACATCTCTAAGAGCTAGAATCACTCTTTAGTGCGGCGCCGTATAGGCGAATACCAAACACCGCAGGTAATTTTGACGCCCAGTTTCCTCCACAGAAGGAGGCACCTGATCTCTGACGATGAGAACTTGTACCAGGATTTAATTTTGCCGAGAGCTTCCAAGCCAAAGAGACACTCTAGGGATCTTTTACATGCCGTATAATCATACGACATGACCGCTGTCGATTTCCTGCATCCCAAAAATTCACCGACTTGGGCCGGGGTCGAACCCGCAACCTTGGATGCAGAAGGCCAGCGACAAACCAACCACGCCACCTAGCCGACTTGTTAAAATTAACGTAGTTTGTATGAGTCGGGATTTGAGAAAATCGCGTCACCTAATTTTGACTCTCCATAAAAAAGAATCTATTACACACAACCACAGGCAGGTTTCTCGAAAGTTGGTTCATTTAGTTAAGATTCCAAAATCGTAACATACTTGTTCTTTTCTATGCTTAAAAATCATAGAGAATTCTTTTACTTTCAGAACATCTTCATTTCAAAAACACCTATGTTGATATCTTCCATCACATCATTAGGTATTCGAGAGTAACTATGAAATTTTTGATATACGCGCAAACAAGTAATTGCAAAAGAAAATAAGGATTTAATTTGTAAAATACAAAGTATTTTAACACAGCAGACGATTTTTTACTGACTTATTCAAGTTGTTTAGCGTAGAATAAATTTTAGACAGAACAGAAAATGAGTTGACGTAAGAACATTATTCTGCTATGACTTTCTATGATTTGAAAGCTATATTAAATCAAAAGGAATGCTTTCAATGGCTGCTATTAGCATTTGGTGATGAATCTCGATGTCGTGCTACTGTTTTCAGATGGTTTAGAGAATTTTGCAGTGGTTGCAATTCTCTTCAGGATAAAAAACACACAGAAAGGCCGTGATAAGCAGTAATCCCAGATAATGTGCCTACCAAACGAAAAATTTTAATGAGTGATAATCTCTGTACCTACCAAATGAATTAGAAGGAACTTAACATTGGATCTGCAGCCATATACAAAATTTTTCATGAGGAGTTACAAATGAAAAAAGAAATTTGCCGTTGGGTTTGCCATAATCTAACTGAGCACCAAAAAGAGGAGCGTGTCCGAAACAGTAAGGCAACCCTTAAATTGCAAAATGATTCCACCGCATCATTTCTAAAATTGTAACGGGTGATGTAACGTTCATACCGTTTTTTGACGTTCCAACACGTCAAGAAAGTAAAGTATGTGTCTTTGAAAATGATCCCAAGCCGACAATGGTGAAAAGAAAACGAGCAATGAAAAAAGCAATGTAGGCCGTTTTCTTCAGAAGTACGGGATTGGTCAAAGCCATCAAGTTGGAAGGACAGAAGACAGTAACAGCTAACTGGTATACCATTAAATGTCTTCCAGAAATTCTCCAAGAAGTCAATGCTAGGGGACTAATGCTTCACCATGGCAATGCATCTTCTCATACAGCCGGATTAACAGTTGAGTTTCTTAAGCAAAAAAAACAAACAAATTAAAGTTACAAAATATTCAGCTGATTCTCCGGATCTAGCTATGTGTGACTTTTGGTTATTTTGTAATCTTAAAAAAGAACTTACGTGGAAGTCGTTTTCTTTCAGAAGAAGATATTGATGCGGCTATAAATGCATTTTTTAAAACAATTCCAAGAAATGAATGGTTTGAGAGATTTAATCTGTAAAAAATTCGTCTACAAAAGTGCATTGAAGCTGGAGGAGACTACTTTGATCACTCTTAAAATTTTGTAAGTATAACTTTAAAACCCTGGGAGTATCTCAAAAATTTCAGAGTGACTCTCGTAACTGTAAATGCCACAATTTCATTGTGATTTTTTCACTAACGTGATCTTTCATGGCCGTTCTATTAATCCCAGTCATAAATGGAGCAGAATTCTTTACTAGTACAGTGGTACCTCGACATACCAGTGCCCCAACATACGAGTTTTTCGAGATATTAGCCGGTGAGCGAGTGATTTTTTGCTTTGAGTTACGAGCGAAATTCGAGATACGAGTTCGGTTTAGCAGGTCGGCCGGTAGTAGCACGCGACCACGCGCCACGCGGTCGCGCCCATCACGGTCAGTGAATCAGTTAGCAGCGTGCTTCCGCTGTGATAAGTTGTGTAGTTGTATTCGCGTTTTGTGTTGCGTTTACATTTACATTTACAGTTGCAGTTCATTTATTTTTATAACCATGGATCGGAAGAAAGTTTATGAAAAGTCAAGTGCTAAGAAAAAGATGATGAGCATTGAATTAAAACGTGAAATTATAGAAAAACATGAGCAAGGTGTTCGAGTTGAGGAAGAGATTGTGTCTCTGGGGAAATCTATGGGTCTAGAGGTGGAAGAGAGAGACGTGAACGAGCTCGTCGAGGAGTACACCCAAGAACTGACGACTGAGGAGATACAAGAGTTACAGTCACAGCAGCATACGGAGGTTATGCAATAAATTGGTTTCGAGGAGTCAGAGGAGGAGGTTATTTCTACAAGTGAGATAAAGGAGATCTTAGGAATGTGGGAGAGAGTTTCACAGTTCGTGGAAAAGAAACACCCAGAAAAAGTTGCAACAGGTCGTGCATCTGATCTTTTTAATGACACTTGCCTGACTCATTTCCGGAACATTCTGAGAGGGAGGAAGAAACAAACCTCCTTGGACATGTTTTTTTTCTAAACGGCCTACAAGTGAAAGCGAGAAAAATGTAGCGAAAAAAGGCAAAGACCAGTGAGGATATCTAATTTATTTCTTTACATTCTCTTTTTTGTTTTTGTACAATAAATATTTGTCACTTATAAATACGTTTTTATTATTCAAAACCACGTAACAAAAATAACTGGGGTGACATTTTGGAGGTTGGAACGGATTAATGGTAGTTCAATTGTTTTGTATGGGGAAATTTGCTTCGAGATACGAGTAATTCAAGATACGAGCAAGGTTGCGGAACGAATTAAACTGGTATGTCGAGGTACTACTGTATATTGAAAGTTAACGTATTTTAAGCAGGTTTGAGAAAATCATTTCACGTAATTTTGACACTTCATAAAAAGAAAAATATTACATACTACACCAAACAAATATTTTTCCAAATTTTTTTCCCTTTTTGTGACAAATCCAAAATGGTACAACACTTGCTACATTTCTATCCATAACAACCATTACCATTTTGGTTTCTTTTACAAAATGACATCAATATAAAAAACTGAATTTTAAGTACGTTAACTCAAACTAAGCAATAAATTTTTATATAAAACATAAAAGATTTTTGTAACACTTTAATGAACTAAATGTTTGAAGCGTTTACTACCCTCTACAGGAATGCAGGCTATACACCTTTCTAAAAATGACCACTTGAGGAGTCGGGAGTAATTACTTTAATTTATTTCCTTCACTGCTTCAAGAATCCTTTGACGCAGTTTGGTCACATTTTAGATTTAAAAGGAGCTTCTATGCAGCCCCAGTAAAAAAAAGTAAAAATCAAAGTAGAAATCTTACATAATTAATATATTCATAAATTCATAATGATTGGTAAATGGAAACCTTCGATACTTGTACAATAACCTTAAATTACAAAAAGCACGTTATAAGAAAATCTAATAAATTAAATATAATCAATTCAATATTTAACAATTAATCTACCGCATTATGATTTACTGCAAATTTTTGTGTCACTACATTGAAAATTATTAGATATAAATAAGTAAAATACTCAGTTTTGGAAAATTCAATTCGTTGGATCTAGCTAATTAAGTTGATACTCTGTTAAAAATAGTTTCATAATACAAAATTACAGCATGATTTTTTAACGGAGTTTTAACTCTTAAAAATGCTAAGTAACCTGAGAACCCTAATATTTTACAGTACAAAATATTTATTTTTGAAAATCATAAAAATTTTAATATTTATTTACTTTTTCTACGCACACATATATATGAGAACATGTTTTACACATAAACTTAATTTAATGATATTCGAAGAAAAAGCTTTTCTTTTAATTAATACACAAAAATTCGTTACTCGTTGTGCCTTCTGAGTGAGATTTTGATAGAATGTTTTTTTAAGTACTGCATCTTGGAGTGGGAAATACTGCATTTTCTGAACTTGAATTAAGCACCTTGAGTCTTGATCAGTCTCTTGATCGCCACACCTTAAGAAGCTAACGAAAATTCCAGCAAATAATTTTCCAGGACTTCTTCATCTAAAGGATCATCTGTTAGTTCATCATTGATTTCAGATGTTAAGTTCTATAATAAATCCAAAGCCTTTTGAAGACTGAGTTTCTTTCTTCCAAACCCTCTAATAAAAAGGGGGGGGGGAATAATAATAGTATCTTGAAAAGTCCTATTATTGTTAAAGCTCAGTTACACATAAAGAAATTAAAGTGCTGTTAATTTTTGGATAAATTATAGATATTTCATTTAATTGCGTGAAAAAAAAACTCAGATTCAAACCTCAGAATTTTTTGAAAATGTTGAAATAACAAAAATAAGAAGTAAAATAAATAAGTGTTGATCTAAAAAGAAATGCCAAAAAAGTATAACTCTCAAGTAGAACGTCGTTTATCCGAGGGAGGGATATTGGGGGAATTTCAGTTGTGTGATTTGATGAACATCTACGCGGAATATTAGGTCAATTTGTTTCCAAGTGAGGTGGTGTATGCGTGCTCTTTTGTTGAGTTTTGTGTTGATGTAGAAACCTGGATGTCATGCAACACAGAAGACTGTGGATTTCAAATGCTAAATGATGACAGGCGTGTAACTTCCGTGCATGAAAAATCCGACCCTGTCGATGATGAAACGGATGAAGACGAGGGCAACAACAACGAAAGTAGCGAGTGTCCATCAAATGCTGACGCGTTTCCTGCATTAGAGACAGCTATGGAGTGGCATGAACAACAATCAGAGTGCTGTCCTACTCAACTACTGCTGCTGAAGAGAATCAGAGACCTTACAACGAAAATACGAAGGTGTACGATGGTACAGCGAAAAATAAGTGATTATTTTCCACAATAAAAGTAAAATTGTGACACTTTGTACCTATTTTACTTTTTCTTCAAACACGTTTCCGCATGTGATGATTTTCAATATTCGTATAGTGTCCGGTTTTCTCTTGCACCATTAAACACCCCACTTATTCACAGTATCCGGTTTCATATACTACATGGATTGCATTCGGTTATCTGAACAATCGCGTATCCGAACGGTGTCCGGTCCCAATTGATTCGGATAAACGACGCTCTACTGTATTGCATTATAGTGATGACGCTACAATACAACAAAAAACAACAGTAAGTTACACGGACGGGAAAAAATAAGTTCTTCCTCTGGCATCCAGTGCACTGTCGGTATTTATACGCACCACAAATTTATTCAAATGTAAAATTAATTATATACACTGCTGACACTTAAAATAAATATTCAAATTATTTTCTAAGGTCTTAACTAACATAAAAAAATAAGACACCTTTTGATATTAAATACTTTTTCGGAACAAAAATTATAATCTTCGCAATCCGATCAAAATGTCAGCTGAAAACACAATTTCTGTTTTAAAACTATAATATATTCGCCTTCCCCGTCAAAATACTCATCATAGAAGCTGTACTGCCATGCATCTTGGAAGAGTGGAATTAAAAATGTGTACCTGCTAAATATTGTCAGAATATTCGTAAAAGTGCTTATTCTATGTATTTTTAAAGTGAGTAGTACTTATAAGTACCTTTTCGGTAAATCAGGAGTTAGTAAAAGAGTAGTTACAGAGTTTACCTTTTTTAAAAAAGAAAAAATAATAATTAAAATCAACTATTAAATTAGAAACATTGAACTTTTTATATTGTGTAAACATCTTATTCCTCAAATAAAATTTTGGAACAATGAGATATTGCATCCCAAATAAGTAAAAAATAGATTTTATTTGTTTATGTTTAATATACAGAAACGTCTGGCTGAACTTTTATTGGTGTTATAGTCAATATATTTCTTACTTAGGGAACTTCGTTCGCCTGTAGGTAAATAAAATAAAGACTACATCTGCTATTATGAGCACTCTTCCTTGCCCTTTTATGGGCAACCAGAGAGGTTCTGGTAGACAAATAATTTCTTTTTTCTCTTTCCTCATCAATTAACGGTCACCAAATCCCACGTTTGGCCTCGCAGTAGCTTGCTTTTTAGTGGCCATAAATTGGATCCAGAGACTACAACCAACGGTTCAAGAAGTTCACGTTCCAAAAGAAAACCCAAAACCCTTTTTTTCCTTTCTTTTTTTGAGATCTCTGATTCCAGATAAGACGTGTCTTAAGAAGTTTTAGTCAACTTTTTTCGTTTCCTAAAATGTAATTAGTTTTACTTTATATAAATTTTATTTTATTTTCCTCAAGATATTTGAAAAAGATTTATTACTCTTGCAAAACATTACTAATATTAATTAGGGTAATGAATCACTTGAGTCCAAAAATTAAGAAAATGGTAATTATGTTCTATGATTAAGTTCTAATAACTTAAAATGAAACGTAATTTTTGTACGTAAGAAAGCAGATTAGAATTTCTTTTGAACATGAATTGGAATAATTACAAAAAGATTACACAAATACATCACATAAAAGTTTTGAAAATTTACAATTATATATTTACCTATTATACATTAATTATTCTTATATTATTATACTCACACAATTCTTTTCAATTCGTATTATACTTTTATTTGGATGACGTAACTTCATGTTAAAAAGCAGATAGTGTTTCCTCTCTTTGTTATACATACGATAATTTATTGCTCATTGGAGTGTTTACTTGGAACCCTGAACGGTTAGTTTGCCGAATCGGCCACTTAACCCGCCAAGTGTTTTCTTGCCAAATCGATAAGTGCACCAAATCTGGCAACCGTTTTGGTTTTTGTATCAGTGAGGGAGAATTCGGATTGTGTTGTGGTAGGGTTGCTACTCCAAAACACAACACGCAAAAACGCGCCAAATTAGCGATTTTTCAAAATTTGGCGAACCAGTGGCTGATTCGACAATTTCACCCTATGAACTTTACTACGATTTCATTCTTCTCGAGTAAATATGTTTCATCAGAGAAAATGTTATTCAAAATACAATTAGGTAGACAACGGATGGACGAATCAGTGGCGATGTTGTTTTGGAATGTAAAAATGACAATATTACTTCTTTTTTATGTAGAAGTGTGCCCGCCATATGTATCAAAATTCCAAAGAAAATGTTGCTGTTGTTGTTTCTAATGCCACCTGTCTGACGGTGTCATATCGAGGCCCACGAAATTCATCGTGGCAAGAGCCGAGGTGTATGACCATCGATAGCTATTTTAGCACTGAGCACCATGCAGATCACAGTACGATTTGGCTCAGTTCATACATAGATGATGACACCACCTACCTCCACCTCCAAAATTTAGGCATGGAACTGGAAGGGAGGAAAATATTCTCCAGCCTCTTGCACCCGTGGTTTCTGCTGCGACTGACCACAAGACTTTCGGATCCACTGATTTTACGAGCACGTACTCCGTGTGTACTCAGAGGGTATTTGGTGGCATCGGGCATTGGAGAATAGTAAAATCATTACTATCCTGAGAATAGTTAAGAATATATCACATAGCACTAGGGTTTATTTAATAGAAGGTAAATGCACCCTGCATACACATACTGAGAATATTCATGAGAGATATATTTTAGTTAAAGTGCATCCTGGACTTTTTTGTTTTATTTTCAAAGTATCCTCCTCTTTAATTACAAAAAAGCTTATTTTTTTTGGTAAAGGAGCGTGTCTCATCAGTGCTCGTTTATCCATTGGGGTAGGCACCCAGGGGCCCGGATAAGCTGAACTTAACTAGATTTCTTGATTTTAAATTTCGATCTGCCAGTGTCAAGTAGGCCTGTAGATCTTATGCGCCCAGGGCCCGAAAGGAGCTTAAATCGGTACTGTGTCCCATATTTCTTGTGAAAGACCAGTACAATTATTGTGGGACTGTGGTAGCATGGTTATATCTCATTTGAAATTAAGGATATCTACACTTTTGTCCTGATTGTCCTAAACTCTTCCTATTGTTTGGTTGGTCTTTCTCCGGATTCGTTTATACAATGTTTCCCGTAGTCCAAAATGTTGCTCTTGTAGACGTTCTGATATTGGTCGAAGAATAAGTGGTTTTGATGAAACTCTATTGTTTTGAAGCAGTGTATTATATTGTCTGGTACAAATCGATTCCCTGTCAGTATTTTGCATTATCTTAAGTGAGTTTCGTTTTATGTCATCCTGATATCAAATTCATCTATAACACCAAATATTTTTGTAAAGATTTTTGAAGGGATAACTTCTTTAGGCACGTTTTGCTGAAGAGTGAATCTACATTAAATGCCTGGTTTCGCTGCGTTACGCTCAATAGGTTTTCCTCGGCTCCATTCGGCAGTCGTGCTCGTATCGGCGACGCCCTCTTTATTCTCAATTGAAAATTTTTGAGGCGCGTGTTTTCTTCTTTAAGTAAAAATTCTATACACTTTTCGAGTGAAGTTTTTTTTTCTTTATTTAAATATTACTGTGGTGCAGCCCATTTCCACTAAACTCTAGTGAGTAAATGAGAGAAAAAGACCTCAAGCGAAAATAATTGAAAAAAATTATGCTTATATGTAGGAGATCGAAGATAAAAAGAGCCGAAACATATCTATTTTTTCATTCTGCAGAAAGAACATTTAAGTAGAAAGATGTAACAGAAAAATTGAAATCAAAAGTTTTAAAGGTTAATTGGCGGGAAAGTTTCCAATTTTTTGGTTTATATTCGTGAGGAA
The DNA here is from genome assembly GCA_019973975.1 of Trichonephila clavata. Taxonomy (NCBI): domain Eukaryota; kingdom Metazoa; phylum Arthropoda; class Arachnida; order Araneae; family Nephilidae; genus Trichonephila; species Trichonephila clavata. Next base: position 57,555 of record BMAO01004239.1, on the reverse strand, counting down.
AACTAAGAGATTACGAGAAAATAAAAGCAACGATTGTGAAAAAGTACGAACTTTATTTTTTTGTTTGATTAGAGAATTTTTAAAAAGTACATGGGGGCTTAAATGTCACAAGTTTTCCTTTTGTTACATAGTATACGGCGTTATAAAAATTATACAAACGGTACTTACGTATTATCGCAACGGTAGTGGAGACATTATATGAAAATAAGCATATTATTGCTAATTCAGCGTGTACGACACATGGGAAATCAGTTTTTCCAACTTGGCGAGTTATCTTGAACACTGGAGTTGTTGCGATAATACGTAAGTACCATATAAACATGTATATTATATAAATATAAACTGCATAAGTAATTCACAAAAATATTTTTTACAGATAAATATTACATATATAAATATTTATATCCATTAATAGCATGGATGCATTAAACACATCAACCGATAAATGGGCACGAAAAAAGAGAACTACTTAACGTCCGCATGCGAGAATGTCGTGAAAGAAAATGTAATACATCTGATTCATTGGATTCTCTTGTCCAGAATAAATCAGAAGTGTTCACTTGTATCGTGTAGTTATAAACACGCATACTCAATCTTTTTGTTGCTTTTTAATGTGTGGTTTTTTATTTTTGTCCACCTAATAATTGAGAAAACATTGATTTTGTGCGATGTCTGTCTTTACAAGATTACAAGAACAATTTGTTGAGGTAAAGTACAATATATCATTTTCATTGTACTAAAATCCATAATTTTCAAACTATATATTTACTATGTTTTCCTGAAAAAAGTTATAATTATTTCATAAATACTTTAAGGTTGTTTTTATAAATTTTGATTTTGTTTTGATTCTTATTTAACCCTTTCGCGACGAGTACTTTTTTCTTACAACAGAACAATTTTGGTAGCATAAAACTATAAGTAGGGCACACTAGAATGCTAAAACTGAGATGTTATATTTTTAGGAAAATTTTAAACATTGATTTAGGACCGGAATATATATGTCCCATCAGTCCTGACCACTGGAGATATGTGGTGTGTCCCAGTATTCTTCAACAAGTAATTTTGCAAAAAAAAAAAAAATGATTTTTTTAGTCATAAAAATTTAATTATAAATGGTATGGTTTGAAACAATCAATGCACAATATGACATTACACATTGTGCACGATTCCTTCTTTTGTTGTGCACATTTTTTCCGATCTGGCGCACGGAAATTATTTTACGTCTTTGAAGTCTTCATAATTATATCTAATGATCAAAAATCGTAATAATTAATGTAAATTATTATTCTCTTTTGTTTTTTACCAAGAAATAAAGTGAATAGGGTCTTAACTAATTTATGTCAAGTTTGAATTTGATCAAGAATAAATTATTGCTGAGGGTAAATAGTTTTTAAACACGGATCTAAGGATATTAACAGAAGCAGTAATTTGTTACATGGGAGAATATATACAAGAAACAGAGCGGCATGTTAAAAAAAATTAGATTTTAACATTTTAAACAAATACAATCAAACATAACAATGTACATATTCAATAAAGGTTAATATGTAGTGTTTAAAAGGATTCGGCACCCTTTAAGCATTTTTTTAATTTATGTATATAAAAATTATATTTTAGCATTTCATATAACGTTTCTATTTAAGAAAATGACACGAGATAAAAATTTTTGCACATATTATTCACAAAATTTTACAAATTTAATTTTTTTAAAAAAATTTAAAAATTTTAAATTTTATTTTTCTGTTTTAAATAATTTTTTGTAATATTTCTAAGGGTGTTTTAAACACCTTTAGAGATCAATTTTACAAAATCTTAATTAATTTTTGAGAAAAAAATAATAAAATGATATATATGCTGAAGTTCAACTAAAAGCCTAATATCTCCCACATTTAAAGTTTTTTTGCTTCACATAATATCGAAATATTATATTTTTATGAAAAACAAATGATGGAAGAAATGAAATTATAAAATTATTACCCTGGCGAACCTTTAGATGTCTACCATGCATAAACTTTAAACCTCGCCTTCAGTGATATAATGCTATTTGGGTAACAATTTATTTTAAAACATCTTCCTAAGCTTTGGCTAATCTGCATAAGGTGTGGAAAACAAGTGCTTACATTGGAACCTCTGCTGATATTTCATCAATGACGATACCAGGAAAATAAGTTAATTTTAGACTCTATAAGCTTATTATAGTTCGGGTAAATATCAGCGTGGAACTCTTTGCTATTTCCTTTTATTCTATTATATTGGCCTTTTGACATTTTGGTGTCGAAATAAAGAGCCAAGGCTTGACCAGGAGTCATTTTTTCGCCGATTCTGGCATTTCTTCAGGCGAGTAGCACGTCTAGGTGAGCAAGTAGCCAGTTGTTTCAAAATTAAGGCAGCATCTCTTTCTCCAGCTGATTGCATTGACATTCTTGTTGCAAATGCTAGTTCTTGCTTGCTTGCTGAAGCAAGAAGGGGACGTACTCTTTCCCTCTTTAACGTGGCTTTGCATTCCCCAAAGGATTTTGAGGGTCGACTTGGAGTTGATTTGGATGGTGTTAAGAATAGTTGACTCCTTTCGCCGTCCAGAGATGGCGCCACGAACTTAACTTCGTTTTCCGGAAACCGATGTGAGTTCGGCGGGAAAATGACATTCCATTGGGATGATTCGGTTGTAATGGTCGCCATTCTTGTGATTATGTTTTAGTGAAATGGTTTTCTTTTATCGTACATGTAAAGGCATGAGTGTGTGTGTGAAGTAAATATATACATGAAAAGTCGACTTGTGAAATCAATAGTGTTCATTAATAATCTTCATTTATATATTGCATTATTCAGCTTTATAAGAAATACTTCCACAATGTTCTATGCCCAGCATGAAAAATGGCGGTAAGTCAAAATCCGTTCGTTATACAATTCATAATTGCATTCTACATCAAACTCAAAATCTAAAGTCTCATTCTCATTCATAACATGTGGTCCGTCGAATCGCGGAGTTATTGATGTGATTTATTCTTTGTTATTTTAATTATTCGTTTCATACTCGATATTCTTATTCTAGTGCATTTATTCTGATGCGGAGTTATTGATGTGATTTATTCTTTGTTATTTTAATTATTCGTTTCATACTCGATATTCTTATTCTAGTGCATTTATTCTGATGCGGAGTTATTGATGTGATTTATTCTTTGTTATTTTAATTATTCGTTTCATACTCGATATTCTTATTCTAGTGCATTTATTCTGATACGAATTCTTGAAGTATTCTTATACATTCTGATTGATATTATTTATTATTTGATTCTAGACTTATTCTTTTGTTCTATTTTGTATAGATATTTTTTGATAGTTGTGTATTTGCATTGTGTAGGCATTTGTTATTATTGGTATAGTTGTGTATTTTGTGTAGAATTTTAAAATTTCATTCATAAATCATGGTTCCAAAACAGTCGAAAAATAGTGGTAAATTTGATTTAATTATAAAAGAATTAAAAGTTTTTGAAAGTAGAATAAATAAATGCGATGATAATAAATCACGCATACGTGTTTTAAAAACCCAAGTGTTGCAATATGAAACTAGATTAACTGACATATTCGGTGAATTGTCAACGCATGAAAGTGATGAATCATTTGACATTTATATGAAATATAAAGATATATTATTCAATTGGGTTGTTGACCTTGAACAAAAATCTGAGTTTGAGGAAGTAAAAAATAGTATTCATATAAAATCTTCAGTAGTTAATTTACCAAAACTTGAAGTTCCGCATTTTTATGGAAATTGTGAGAACTGGATTTCATTCAAAGAGCTATTTAAGTCTTCTATTTTAGATAACAAATCAATAAGTGATCTTGAAAAATTGCAATATCTGCAGGCTTCTGTTCGCGGGGATGCAGCCAAATTAATTCGGGGTTTTGCAATTACTGTGGACAATCTTAAGAACTGTTGGGATATACTGTGCAGTCGGTATGAAAACAAGCGACAATTAGCTCTTAGCCAAATAAATAAGCTATTTAGTATTAAGATATCCAGGGCAAATACTTCAAAATTGCTTTTGGAAATAATAGATATTTGCAATGAAGTCATTCGAAATTTAAAAACTTTAGATTTAGAAACAAATTCATTAACAGAGTTGATCATAATAAATTTTCTCATTTCAAAAGTGGATGCATGTATTAGTCAACGGTGGGAATTATCTTTGGAAACTAATAAAATTCCCACTCTTGAGGAATTTAGAGTTTTCATTGAAAGAGAAGCTCGTGGTCTGAATGAGTTAAACTTTGTAAAACCTGACATTAAGAAAGGTAATGTTAAACCATTAAATTCATTTAACAAATCAAATGTAAATACTACTGTTGTCAAATGTAACCAAGTAAAATCAGGGGTAAAATTAGATGTTGGTCAAAGTAACAATTGCATTCTATGTTGTCAAAGCCAAGCCTTATTCAAATGTCCAACTTTTAATTCTATGAATGTAAATGAAAGATGGCAAGTGGTACGGAACAATAATTTATGTACCAATTGTTTGAGGAGTAACCACAGGCTTGACACATGTAGAATAGGATTCTCTTGTAAAAACTGTTCTGAAAGACACCATACATTATTACACAGATATTCAGTCAGTCCTTCAGCAGATACTCAAGCAAATTCTGTTGTGACAGTGTCTAACAATTGCACACAATTGGCAGAAGGTCACGTATATTGTTGTCCACAGCATTAATAAATGTTAAATCTAAACATGGTCAACAAATAACTTGCCATGCTTTGATAGACAATGCTTCCAAAATTCTTTGATTTCCAAGCAATGTGCTGATCGCTTAAAATTGCCATTAAAACACACCAATCATAAATTAGTAGGTGTAAATGAAACATTTGCTGAAACTTCATTATATTCGACAAATTTGGAATTTTTTTCTTGTGTTTCCTCTGATAAATTTCAAGTAAAAGCTTTGTTAGTCTCGAAAGTCACTTCAGCTATGCCAAACTTTCCAATTAAATATCATGAGTGGCCTCATATCAAAGATCTAACTCTTGCTGATCCAACGTTTTATATTGAAAATGAAATAGACATTCTTCTAGGTGCTGATGTTTTTATGACAATAATTTCAGGGACTCCTATAATGGGACCCAAAGGTACCCCATCAGCATTGCCAACAAAATTAGGTCATTTATTGTCAGGTACCATAAATACACCATATAATCAAAATTCATCCCTAATCTGTCACACCCTTTTAAACATAGACCATTCTTTGAAACAATTTTGGGAACTTGAATCTGTTCCTAAGGAAATTCCGTCAAAGGATGAGGATGAGCTATGCGAGTCTATATTCGTAAATTCTCATATTCGTAATGCTGATGGTAGATATATTCTAAAACTGCCATTTAGAGATGATTCAAGTCTTGGAGATAGTAAGGAGGGTGCATTAAAACGATTCTATTCTCTTGAAAGAAAACTTCACTCTAATAATCAATTAAAGGAACAATACACAGAATTTATGGAGGAATACCAAAACCTTGGTCACATGACGCCTCTCGCATCAGATGTAAAATCTTCACATTATTTCTTACCACATCATGGTGTGATTAATGATAATAGTTCCACAACCAAATTAAGGGTGGTGTTTGACGGCTCATTCAAAAGTACAAATGGAAATTCTTTGAATGACATTCTGCTGAGTGGTAAAAAACTACAGTCAGACATTTTTCTAACTTTACTTAAATTCAGATTCTTCCCAATTGCTTTTTCTGCTGACATTGCAAAAATGTATAGACAGATATTAATATCACAAGATGATGTATGCTTTCAACAAATATTTTGGAGGAAGTCTCCAGAGGAACCATTAGGGATTTTCAAATTAAATACAGTTACCTATGGTACATCTTGTGCCCCATTTCTTGCCATCCGAACTTTGAAACAATTATGTGAGGATGAAAAACATCGTTTTCCACAGGCAGCTAAGCTCGCAAAAGATGATTTCTATGTTGACGATTTGTTAGCCGGTGCTGACTCATTGGACTCGGCTAGGAAAATTGTCCACGAACTGCAAAATTTAATGTCAGCCGGTGGATTTGAGCTGCGAAAATGGTCATGCACTCATCCAGAGGTTTTGTCAGACTTACCAAACAGTCTAAAGACAAATATTTCCTCACATTCATTTGATGATGAGTCCACCCAGAAAATTCTTGGCTTATTCTGGGATCTAAACGAGGATTCCTTTAGAGTAAGAGCAGTCTTACCCGACCAGGTATCCACAAAGAGACAGATACTATCAATCATCGCACGCATCTTTGATCCTCTGGGGTTTGTCTCTCCCTCAACTATAATTTTAAAGATTATTCTTCAAGACCTGTGGAAGGCAGGGCTTGACTGGCATGATGAGATATCATCAGACATTCTAAATAGATGGAATCGGTTTCAAGTAGAAATTTCATGCCTCAAACAAATAAAAGTTCCCAGATATGTACAAACACTAAATGCTAAACACTGTGAAATTCATGGGTTCTGTGACGCCTCCTCAAAGGCATATTCAGCCGTAATATACTTACGTGTTGTTTCTGATTCGCCACACTTATTCTTAATGGTTTCAAAAACTCGTGTGGCACCTGTACAAACAATATCATTACCTAAATTAGAGCTTTGTGGTGCTCTGCTTCTGGCTGAACTTCTAGATACATTTAAGCGATCTCTTAGCATCACTCACGATACTTATTTATGGTGTGACTCAACAATTACACTGAGTTGGATAAATAATCCACCTGTAAAAGGAAATCAATTTGTGCAACACAGGGTTGGAAAAATTCACACACTAACCTCAAAAGAATCTTGGCATCACATTCCGGGAAAATTAAACCCGGCAGATTGGGCAACAAGAGGCCTCTACCCGAAACAACTTCTTGAAAATTCAGAGTGGGTAGCTGGTCCAAAATGGCTTCATGATTTCCATCCTTCTTCCAATTCATTTCTTCCTTTCTCTGAACAGCCTGTTCCACTTGTTTCTATTGATCAGTCTGAATCATTAAGTGACTCTGTTGTTCTTTCAACTGGTGTTGATAATTCTCTTAGTTTCTTGGATAAGTTTTCCTCGTACATGAAAGTAATCAGGACTGTTGCATGGATATTCAGATTCTACCATAATTCCAAATCAGTGTCCAAAGTTACTGGGCCTTTATATACACATGAGTTAGAAACCTCAATCAAAAAGGTAGTCAAATTGTTACAAAATGGAGAATACCATACAGAACTTAATCTTTTGAAATGTATATAACAAGCCTCTTCCCAAATCTAGCAACCTTCAGTCTTTGAATATATTCCTTGACTCTGAGGGAATTCTTCGTGTCGGAGGACGTCTTCGTCTCCAACAAACTCTTAAATTTGAACAAAAGCATCCTATGCTCATCCCAAAAAACATTCACTTTACAAGTCTAATCATTAGACATTTTCATAGGGTCAATTTCCATGCTGGGCAGGAACTAGTCTTATCCCTCATTCGTCAGCAGTTTTGGATACCTAATGGTAAATCAGCTGTCAGAAAAGAACTACACAACTGCGTAGACTGTTTTAAGCTTGTGGCGAAGCCTGTCTCTCAAATGATGGGTGATCTACCCATCGAACGAATCACCCCTTGTCGTGCTTTTGAAAAAGTAGGCATTGACTTTGCTGGACCTATCACGACAAAGTGCCAACATACTCGCAAGGCCAGCAACTTCAAATCTTACATCTGCCTCTTCATCTGCATGTGTACTAAAGCAGTGCACCTTGAACTCGTATCTTCGCTATCAGCAGCAGCATTTTTGTCAGCACTGCGTCGATTTGTGTCACGCCGTGGCTATCCATCAGACATTTATTCTGACAACGGTACAAATTTCGTTGGTGCTTCAGCTTACTTGAAGGACTTGTTTAAATTACTTCACAACTCTAATGTCCAGGACTATTCGTCAAGCAAAAACATTCAGTGGCATTTCATTCCTCCATATGCACCGAATTTCGGAGGTGTGTGGGAAGCCTCAGTCAAACTCACAAAGCATCATTTGCTCAAAACCTTAAAGGCGGCTGTGCTGAACTTTGAAGAGTTAGCTACAATCCTGTGCCAAATCGAGGCGTGCATAAATTCACGTCCTCTTTATCCGCTATCATCAGACCCTAAGGATCTCCAGGTGTTAACACCCGGACACTTTCTTATCGGGTGTCCCTTGCTTGAACTTCCTGATCACAGTCTGACTAACCAATCCTTGAGTCTTCATTCTAGGTGGTCTCTTCTGATGAAGTTGAAAAAGATGTTCTGGTCTCGCTGGCAGCTCTCCTACCTCAACACCTTGCAGTCCCGAACCAAATGGATGCAGGGCCAGAAAGACTTCACGGTAGGATCCCTCGTCCTAATCAAGAATCCAGCCTCTTTCAGCACCAGGTGGACTCCCGGAAGGATTGTGGCCACACATCCTGGAGCTGACGGAATATGCCGTGTCGTCACTATACAGACTTCACGTGGAGTCATGACAAGACCAGTCTCTCAAGTTGCAGTCTTGCCCCTACCACCATCGACTACATCTTCCCGCCCCCCGGAGGATGTTAAGAATAGTTGACTCCTTTCGCCGTCCAGAGATGGCGCCACGAACTTAACTTCGTTTTCCGGAAACCGATGTGAGTTCGGCGGGAAAATGACATTCCATTGGATGATTCGGTTGTAATGGTCGCCATTCTTGTGATTATGTTTTAGTGAAATGGTTTTCTTTTATCGTACATGTAAAGGCATGAGTGTGTGTGTGAAGTAAATATATACATGAAAAGTCGACTTGTGAAATCAATAGTGTTCATTAATAATCTTCATTTATATATTGCATTATTCAGCTTTATAAGAAATACTTCCACAATGTTCTATGCCCAGCATGAAAAATGGCGGTAAGTCAAAATCCGTTCGTTATACAATTCATAATTGCATTCTACATCAAACTCAAAATCTAAAGTCTCATTCTCATTCATAACAGATGGTATAAATCTTACTCTCCCCGACAACCACGCATCATTCAACTTGGAGAAGAACTTTTCATTTCTACGGCATCTCATTCATTTTTCCCTCACAAACGAGCAGAAATTTTTAACAATTTTTCTAAATTAAAATTGCAGCTGGTCCTCATATTTATCAAAGTCCGTTGTAATCCTAACAAAACTCAAAACAGTATTAGTTTTGCGCTTGGGATCTTGCTCTTTCTTCCACACATCGAATAAGGCACGCCGATAATACCATCGGCCAACGCTGAAAAAAAAATCATAACTATGGGAGTTGCAGGAAGTAGCAGCTAAATTTGGTATTAAATTAAATGTCTATATCTACTCTATGTGACTTAAGTGTTACCGTGATCAATCCGTGTCAATCCCAAAAGTTCTAGTCCATTTAACACAAAAAAACCAACATACGTTAGTAGGAGTTACATGCTGTGCTAAATGTTATGTTTTTATAATTTTTAATTAAACTTGAACCTAATTTGAAAGTCAAATCAAGAAATTACTTATCCCCCCCCCATGGCATGTATTTAAAAAAAAACCCGCTAAAATCTGCAAAATCTTTTTCAGAAGAAGCGATTGAACTTCCGACTAAAAAATGAGGCTCGCAAGTGTTTGTTGTAGAAAGAGCAAACCCGATATATATATACCGATGGTTATTGAAAATTTCCATTCGCGTACTGACAAAAAATGTTTACTACACTGCTAGAGAACTCAAGAGGACCATAAATTGAGGATTGTTTTTTATTTCCGTGCAATTTCATTTTCGGGGTTTCCGTGCGTCAGATCGGGAAAATTGACCACTGTGAGCCGTCGTGTTTTTGTTGTGTTACTGGCAGATGGTCACCAACACTGAGTAAGCTTCGTGATGTTTTGGATGGGCGTCTAGTTCCTCTATGGCGTTGATACTGTGCGTTGAGCTTTCCAGACGCCATCAAGGCTTCTGCAAGATGTACAATGAAATCAAGAAGTGGGGTTTTTCGATGCTTGAGTTCGCAGTACGCAATCAATGAGTTGACCACTGCGCTCATCAATAGGTGAAAAAATACTTTTTTCCACCACTTGCAAAAATTTTCATCTAATTCTTAGATATTTGCTGTTTAGTCTGCACCTCCTATGATTTTGTTGTAGAATTCGATTGCCACAGGGCATTCAAATTCTTCTTTGCTTCCATCTTTCATGTTGCGATTTACTTTTGCGTATTTAGCTTCATGGCAATTACTTAGCATCATGATCTCATAGGACTGCTGGGACAATGTGTTCACACTATCCAAGACGAAAGGGACACATATGTCCTGATAATAAAAACGGAAGTAAAACTTTGCCACTTACCAGTTTTTTACTAGCCACTCTTCGTGAGTAACCTATCTGGCCTTAAATTTATGGATCAATCAAAATTTAATCAAAAAAGGCGGTATTTTCCAAAACTAAACTATTTACGATTGTATAGTATGGAATGAGCTGCTACAACACTTCAAAAAGACGAGAATTGTATTATGTACGGTAGTGCCATCTATGTTCAGTGAATGAAAATACCTTCAAAGCTATTGGCAGAACTGGTGGGAAAGTCTCCAATTAGACAGAGAAACGTTTCTTCCCCCAAATAATTTTTGAAATTTTCTTGGGACATATGTGTCCCGTTAGGCGCGAAAGAATTACGCCGTACTCTGAAGCAATACGAGACTTATTGACGATTGACCACATAATTTGAGCTACGGTCAAGTAACAAAGACTGTACCTGAGATAACACCACTTCTTCAAACGTCCACACCAACCTATTTTTATGAAAATAATGGGCACTTTTGTTTTGAGATTTTTAGCAGCATTTGTAAGTTTAAATTCAGTTAAAAATTTGAAACATTATAAAAATTGACAGCCTTTCTTAAATAATGCGTGTTCTTGTATGATGAGTTAAAAGTTTTTTTCGTGTTAAAAGAAATCATGTTTGTTATTGGCTTTGAAATGCAAAATTTTAATATTGATATTTATATCTAGTGAGAATGCTATCTTAATTTAGTTATAGTTCTCAAAGAACTAAGACTTGTGTCCAGTTTGACATTTTTTTTTCAGAAAAAAAGGTCTATATTCAGTTTTGTTTTTTACACGTATAAATTTTACTTTGTTTACATTTATTTTTCTTAAAATTTATGCCAATAATTTCATATATATTTTTTTAGGAAAGAAAATAAGTTTGGTTTTAACAAAGTTACTTTGAGTTGTTTAATTCGAGAATTGACCAAAGTTTTTAGAAGATTTTAGTTAAATTAGCTTTTCGACGATGTCATATTTTGCTTTCCTCAGGAAAATCGTTAAAGAAAGAAGGGAGAGCTTAATTAGATTGGTGGAAGAAGTAATTACTCCGGATATGAAGGTGATAACAGAAAAAAATTATTTTTAAGAGTGTTGTTACGAAAAAGAATTCGTCAAATCGATGCTTGAAGAGTTAATTAAGGAGCGAAAACAAAGTAGAATTAAAAGAAAAAAGGCAGTTTGATCTAGAAAATTAAAATTACAAGTTCAAATTAGATTCGCTCAAGAGTCCCAATGGAAAGAGCAAAAACATCGAGTAGAAAATTAAGCACATTTGTTCATAAATAGAGTATGAAGAAAAATAGCAGTCTATATATTTAGCATTATTTGAGTCTTAAGCTAGTAAAATATCTCTCCAAAAAGAACTTTGTGTGTGTGTGTGTGTGTGAGTGAGTAACATATTCTTAAAATCAAAGCGTCCAGAAAATGTAACTCGAAGAAAACCATTATAACTATATGAGAAATTCATTCATGTAGAAAATAAATTTAACTCCTGAAAAATTTGGACACCGTATATAAACCGAAGATTTTTAAAACGTTTTCTTAAGTTAAAAAAAGGAGTCGATTTGCATACAAATCAGGCAAAAAAACCCAAATCTTAACTTAGAAAACGTAGCGTTTAGAAATGAAAAAAAAAAAAAAACATGCTTTTTTAGCCATGTGCAAGCGTTTTAAATATTTTAACTTTTTGAGTGTTTTGAATGGGAAAAAAAGTCAAATAAATCCTCCAAAGTCAGTGCCAAAATCTGAGTTCCAGAAAAGCTTTTATTGGGATGTATAAACATGTTCATCATGGTGCGAGTTTTTTCTCAGATCAGGAATTATAGGTCGATGATCACGTTTCGTATGCCAGGAAAAAAATTTCCTTTATCTTCATTTTACACAAAAAAGTGTGCAGAAAGTATGGCTGGTACAGATAATATACAAGAAAACAAATTAATTAGAAAAAGTGAGTAAATCTCAGATAGGGGTATTATAAAAAACTATCGTCGTAGACGTCTGGCGTTTTTTACTGTACAGTAATTTGATAATTTGCTTGGAAAATACTGTACTTCTTTTCTCTTCGCTTGGCAACTTTGTACCTTTCTAACAATAAGTTTCATATTACAGATTTTTTTTTTTTTTTTTTTTTTGCCAATTTGACATACAACGGGTTTTGAACTTTGCGTAAACTTTTGAAGAAAAAACGCTCTCTAATCTTATATTCGGAAATCTATCGTAATTGTTTTAAATGCTCCATAAAATTCTGAATTTACTTAGACATTTATCATGAACCGCGTTGTTCTGACGGATGGATACCCGGATTAAAAACTGATAATTTTCATCAATTGTGTCATCTCATCATTGCAGATGAGATGACAAAACATATATATTATCGACTTAAGTTTAAAGAATACTAATTGTATGAAGCCCATCATTAACTCAATACTGACTTAAGTGAAAAACTGGAAAAATTCTAAAATGTGAGAGAACCAGATAAACTCGAACCGGTTAATTGATGTTCAAAGGAAACATCAGATTTAAGAACCGTTCACATTTCTAAGGTATGAGAATCAGCTACAAATGGTTGCAATTTCCATGCATGAAGTAAAAAAGGTCTGAGAAAAAGAACTTTGAACCTAGTCAGAGTAATGACTTCGACAAAAAGAGACAACTGAGATGATTCTATTCTAATTTTTCTAATCATTTACCCCAAACTGTCCAAAGATAAAAAAAATTCCAATACCTGCAAATTATGTTCCTGTATGTATTGCGAAAACAAGTTTTTTTTTGTTGCTGTTATGTATATATACTTCTCACCAAAAAAAAAAAAATACTATAGCAACACTATAAATCTTCCACGGCACGAGTAACTGTAGGTTTTGCTTGCCGAATATTCTTGGTACTTGAAAGTATGACTGGTGAACATGTAGGGATATAAAAATGCTTGATCCTTAGCTCAATATGGTTGCCACTAGCTGAAGCTCTTATTTAATGTGAGCAAGAAAGAACGTTTACAAAAGTAAATATTACCCTTGAGTAATTTTCTGTCAGGGAAACTACTGTCTTCTTCAAAAATGAAGAAAACATTCCATTGAACTTGGTGAATGCTGCTCAAACAAATAACAGAAATTATCGGAAAAGTGGAAGAGGTTTTTGAGCAATTATTTCAAGAACCCTGAAACTAAGCCATTACTAGTGAAAACTTCAATTCGAAAAAAAAATGTAATTCCTACCGACTCATGATGAATTCTTCACTGAGTTAACCAGGATTATGTGGATAAGCTTGTGCAGACTAAAGGAAAATGAAACTAGTCTTTGAGACTTTGAGATAACAAGAATAAATGACAGAAATATTAGAAGAGAGTTCGAATTATATACGCGCACAAAGAATTGGTAGTGAAATGGAAAGTAATTAAAAAATTAATTTGATAAGAGATTAATATTCATAGAGACGTCTTAAGATTTTTTGAGACCCTGGGCCTGTATGTCAAAGTAGGCTCCTCGTGGAACACTTAGAAGTGTACAAGCGTTGTCAAATACGCGTGCAAATGGTAATCTGACAAATAAAGCGCTTGGTTCACAATATCACAAATCTAGGCTCCAACCGATTGGATTGACTGCTGCCTTTTGACTATATGAGTAATGAGGATGTAATATGGTAGACCTAGGCCTATATATGGACATAATAATGAAGTCTTACAATCTTTTCACTGTAGCCAGTTGGCATAGTTCGAAATTCCCAGTTTTTGAGAGAATATGTCCGAGACCACCACCATTAAAATTATTTAAGTTCCTGATATTATTAAAATTTAGTTGAGAACTGGACGAGGCCCCCACCGAGACCGAGGTCCTGGGCCCGGGCTCAAATGACCCAAGCCGTAAGATAACGTTTCTCAAACTGTGGGGTGCACCCCTCCAGTGGGGCATGATAATTTTACGAGGGGGGCACGAGTATATTGAAAAGTCGTAAGCAAAATATTATTTAAAAAATTATTAATTTACTAAAAATAAACAAACAGAACACATTCTGAAATTAAAAAAAAATAAAATGCACATTTACTCTGATATAATAATCTAATAAATACATCAGTACTGCACGCAATGTATTTTATAATTAATTTAACAATACTATTAGAACAAGTTTGATCATTACCATTGACCCCAAGGGCTTTTAAATTATATACAAAAGTTAACACTTATCTTGATAATTTGCACGGTTTATAATAAATCCCTGAACTGCAGATAAAAATTACGGGATTCGCGCGCTCCCAAATGCCACTATTTTCCACGTAGATACGCGTATGTCATGTATTGGGGAAAGTGGAGGTGGAGGAGAAATAAATAAGCAAATCCTCTGAACTAAGTAAATCCTTCGCAAACACTGTCAAGGTCCTTTTAATGCATTCCAAAGCCTTCGGAATAATTTTATGGATAGCTGTGCACAGAAAAGATCATACTTCGGAAAGACGTACATATACGTCCGGGGCAATTAAAGCTTTGGGTGAACGAGACGTTTATATACGCCGGGGGCCCTTAATAGTTTATAATCGTATTGAAGCTTTAGCGCCAAAGTATAGTATTATTGAATTCAAAACATTATTATTGTATGAAAGGGAGGGGGCGATGAAAGTTATGATTTAATAATGGGTCGCAAAGTTTGAGAAGCATTGTCTTAAGACATCCCTGTAATCAAACACGCTAAATTATTCAAAAATGTTCTAAAAAATTGCCTTGAAGTTACATTTTGCTCTCTGCGAGCAAATCAAAATGAAGGATTGCTTAGAAAAACAATTGTTTTTTGAAAAAACTATTATAATATTTATGAAGACTATGTTGAAAAATATGACAAAACCTCAAATGGTATTTTAAGCTATGCAGAAATGGATATCAGCATTCAATCCCTATTGATTTGAATCAATATATGGCACGATATTAATAAGTCGATGACAAATCTGTGTTTCGTTAAATTCTGTTGATGATTTCCAAAAGCTAAACATTAGTTCTTCCTCTATGTTCTCAAATTCTGAAAATTGCAGAACAATACTTTTTATTATATTTCTATAATTCCATGAGAGATAACAGTAAAAGAAACAAATAAAAACGAAGTATAATTTCAAGCTCTGTCCAAGTTTCCATTACTGACATGAATTGTACGTGTGTTGACAGTTATTTCAAAAAATACTCTAAATTTAAAGACTTGGCAGTTAAACAATACATGAAATTGTATTAGGTGACATAAATTAGAAAAATCTGCAGTGATCAAAATAAATACTGAAATTTCTCTCAATTATTTCCAATACTGGCAAGAATCACTTCCAGAGTTTGATATTTACACTGTTGCTAATTTTTTCAATGATTCCTCAGAAAAGAAGTTATAAGACATTTATTTCATGCCATATGCCTTTAATACAAGGATACTTACAGATCAGGGACCGGCCACTTCGTAGCTATGGCGTGTCAAACCAATCTACCAATACGATTCAGACTGCCACGCAGTAGGAAATATTTGAAATAATTCTATTCCTGAGGTAATCCACGCAGAGTTAGAGAACAGAGATAAGAAAAATACAGGAGTTCTATTATATACTAAGTATATCTCTCATTTAAAGAAATGTATTAACGTAAAAACAAGCAACATAAAATATACGAGTAATACACGTACATTCCTTCAACATAAATAGAAAATTATCATTTCAGCTTATTTTTAAAAAGGAGAAATAGACGGCTTAAATTATAAGTATTCCCTCAATATCGTTAAATAAAAACTAAAATACCAGAAGAATAACTTGTGACATTCAATTTGGCACTTGATTCGAAATTTTCAGAAGTTAAACAACTTTTGTTGGTAGACTAAAAATATATATTTAGTATCAGAAACCGCTTTATCACATACATATATTTGTTGAAACAAAAGTGGAGAACACAGGACATGCAGTTTCCTTCAAGTAATTAAATCGTTCCGACAATGGCATCCAGCAACTAAAAATAACTGTTGATTTATATTTCGTCAGTTTATGGAAACAGATATGACCGATTCAAATATTCAAGCCAATATTGTAGCGATTTAACATCAGAACGTCCGGGATTTCAATTACATTTTAACCTCCGCCGGTGTTATTTCACACCGTGATATAAAATATATAAAATAACTAAACAATTGCAGGATTGGTGTTCATTAGGGTTTAGTTTTAAAACTTTTTAATATTATTTCATGTAATTAATATATTTTATGGCCCCTTATATCATAAAAACTGGCGCTGACATTGTGTTTTGTGAAGCTTGTTGGACTACTGCTTTGTCGCAAAATACTCAATAATACTTCATTCAAGGTCAAATAAATGTGCGATAGTACGATAGTACTTTGGGACGTTTGTTTTACTAATAGTAATGATGAATGACATCTATTTATGACGATAAATTGCCTTGGTGTCGAAATGACGCCAGCGGACGTTCTACGTGTATATAGTTGTAAAATCCCTCCTAAAATTAACCTAGAACCACAAAACTTTTACTGTCCAATTTCCATGAAAAATAAATAAAAGTCACAAATTTTTTTAAATTTTCAGCAAAAATGTGGAAAGAAGAACAAATTGAACAGGTTCTGGTGTCAAATTGACACTGATGGACGTTCTAGTGTTAAACATTTAATTGAGAGTGAAATTCAGCCCCGAGATCCCGAAATCCCGTTGGTCCGCCGGGTCGCCTTCTATCTTTTACGTTCCTGGCACAGCTAGATTCGATCTGATAGTGTTTTTAGTGGTACTATTCGATTCCTGTTGAGAAGCCCTTTCCAACCGTATACGATTTCTGTATTTGAACTTGGCTTTTTGATGCGTATAGGCCGACATTATATATTTTTGATAATAATTTTTTTATTTTAACACTTTATTGTATTCCTTGTCACTATTTTACACTAATGCTTTTATGCAATGAACAGATTTTGACGAGAGCTGACGATTGAAGCTAAAACGAACGACGTAGCTTCACCGAATCAAAAGTTATACTAAATGAAAATCTCGAGACACATCAAAATGACCTCAAAATGGCGGAGTTCCCCCCTTCACCACGTGCGATGAATCACAACCCTTATTTAACGTAAGAAATTCTTTGATTCTTCAGCTGTGTAGTGGTGTTAAGAATAGTTGACTCCTTTCGCCGTCCAGAGATGGCGCCACGAACTGGACTTGGTTTTCTGGTAGCCGGAGTGATTTCGGCGGGAAAACGACATTCCTTTCGGATTATTCGGTTGTAATGGTCGCCATTCTTGTGATTATGTTTTAGTGAAATGTTTTTCTTTTATCGTACATGTAAAGGCATGAGTGTGTGTGTGAAGCAAATATATACATGAAAAGTCGACTTGTTAAATCATTGGTGTTATTCATTAATAATCTTCATTTATATATCTTTCATTAAGCTTTCGAAATACTTCCACAGTGTTCATACGCCCAGCATGGAAAATGGCGGTAAGTCAAAATCTGTTCGTTATACAATTCATAATTGCATTCTACATCAAACTCAAAATCTAAAGTCTCATTCTCATTCATAACATGTGGTCCGTCGAATCGCGGAGTTATTGATGTGATTTATTCTTTGTTATTTTAATTATTCGTTTCATACTCGATATTCTTATTCTAGTGCATTTATTCTGATGCGGAGTTATTGATGTGATTTATTCTTTGTTATTTTAATTATTCGTTTCATACTCGATATTCTTATTCTAGTGCATTTATTCTGATGCGGAGTTATTGATGTGATTTATTCTTTGTTATTTTAATTATTCGTTTCATACTCGATATTCTTATTCTAGTGCATTTATTCTGATACGAATTCTTGAAGTATTCTTATACATTCTGATTGATATTATTTATTATTTGATTCTAGACTTATTCTTTTGTTCTATTTTGTATAGATATTTTTTTGATAGTTGTGTATTTGCATTGTGTAGGCATTTGTTATTATTGGTATAGTTGTGTATTTTGTGTAGAATTAAGAAATTTCATTCATAAATCATGGCTCCAAAACAGTCGAAAAATAGTGGTAAATTTGATTTAATTATAAAAGAATTAAAAGTTTTTGAAAGTAGGATAAATAAATGCGATGATAATAAATTACGCATACGTGTTTTAAAAACACAAGTGTTGCAATACGAAACTAGATTAACTGAAATATTCGGTGAATTGTCAACGCATGAAAGTGATGAATCATTTGACATTTATATGAAATATAAAGATATACTATTCAATTGGGTTGTTGACCTTGAACAAAAATATGAGGTTGAGGAAGTAAAAAATAGTATTCATGTAAAGTCTTCAGTAGTTAATTTACCAAAACTTGAAGTTCCGCATTTTTATGGAAATTGCGAGAACTGGATTTCATTCAAAGAGTTATTTAAGTCTTCTATTCTAGATAACAAATGAATAAGTGATCTTGAAAAATTGCAATATCTGCAGGCTTCTGTTCGCGGGGATGCAGCCAAATTAATTCGGGGTTTTGCAATTACTGTGGACAATCTTAAGAACTGTTGGGATATACTGTGCAGTCGGTATGAAAACAAACGACAATTAGCTCTTAGCCAAATAAATAAGCTATTTAGTATTAAGATATCCAGGGCAAATACTTCAAAATTGCTTTTGGAAATAATAGATATTTGCAATGAAGTCATTCGAAATTTAAAAACTTTAGATTTAGAAACAAATTCATTAACAGAGTTGATCATAATAAATTTTCTCATTTCAAAAGTGGATGCATGTATTAGGCAACGGTGGGAATTATCTTTGGAAAATAATAAAATTCCCACTCTTGAGGAATTTAGAGTTTTCATTGAAAGAGAAGCTCGTGGTCTGAATGAGTTAAAATTTGTAAAACCTGACATTAAGAAAGGTAATGTTAAACCATTAAATTCATTTAACAAATCAAATGTAAATACTACTGTTGTCAAATGTAACCAAGTAAAATCAGGGGTAAAATTAGATGTTGGTTAAAGTAACAATTGCATTCTATGTTGTCAAAGCCATGCCTTATTCAAATGTCCAACTTTTAATTCTATGAATGTAAATGAAAGATGGCAAGTGGTACGGAACAATAATTTATGTACCAATTGTTTGAGGAGTAACCACAGGCTTGACACATGTAGAATAGGATTCTCGTGTAAAAACTGTTCTGAAAGACACCATACATTATTACACAGATATTCAGTCAGTCCTTCAGCAGATACTCAAGCAAATTCTGCTGTGACAGTGTCTAACAATTGCACACAGTTGACAGAAGGTCACGTATTGTTGTCCACAGCATTAATAAATGTTAAATCTAAACATGGTCAACAAATACCTTGCCATGCTTTGATAGACAATGCTTCCCAAAATTCTTTGATTTCCAAGCAATGTGCTGATCGCTTAAAATTGCCATTAAAACACACCAATCATAAATTAGTAGGTGTAAATGAAACATTTGCTGAAACTTCATTATATTCGACAAATTTGGAATTTTTTTCTTGTGTTTCCTGTGATAAATTTCAAGTAAAAGCTTTGTTAGTCTCGAAAGTCACTTCAGCTATGCCAAACTTTCCAATTAAATATCATGAGTGGCCTCATATCAAAGATCTAACTCTTGCTGATCCAACGTTTTATATTGAAAATGAAATAGACATTCTTCTAGGTGCTGATGTTTTTATGACAATAATTTCAGGGACTCCTATAATGGGACCCAAAGGTACCCCATCAGCATTGCCAACAAAATTAGGTCATTTATTGTCAGGTACCATAAATACACCATATAATCAAAATTCATCCCTAATCTGTCACACCCTTTTAAACATAGACCATTCTTTGAAACAATTTTGGGAACTTGAATCTGTTCCTAAGGAAATTCCGTCAAAGGATGAGGATGAGCTATGTGAGTCTATATTCGTAAATTCTCATATTCGTAATGCTGATGGTAGATATATTCTAAAACTGCCATTTAGAGATGATTCAAGTCTTGGAGATAGTAAGGAGGGTGCATTAAAACGATTCTATTCTCTTGAAAGAAAACTTCACTCTAATAATCAATTAAAGGAACAATACACAGAATTTATGGAGGAATACCAAAACCTTGGTCACATGACGCCTCTCGCATCAGATGTAAAATCTCCACATTATTTCTTACCACATCATGGTGTGATTAATGATAATAGTTCCACAACCAAATTAAGGGTGGTGTTTGACGGCTCATTCAAAAGTACAAATGGAAATTCTTTGAATGACATTCTGCTGACTGGTAAAAAACTACAGTCAGACATTTTTCTAACTTTACTTAAATTCAGATTCTTCCCAATTGCTTTTTCTGCTTACATTGCAAAAATGTATAAACAGATATTAATATCACAAGATGATGTATGCTTTCAACAAATATTTTGGAGGAAGTCTCCAGAGGAACCATTAGGGATTTTCAAATTAAATACAGTTACCTATGGTACATCTTGTGCCCCATTTTTTGCCATCCGAACTTTGAAACAATTATGTGAGGATGAAAAACATCGTTTTCTACAGGCAGCTAAGCTCGCAAAAGATCATTTCTATGTTGACGATTTGTTAGCCGGTGCTGACTCATTGGACTCGGCTAGGAAAATTGTTCACGAACTGCAAAATTTAATGTCAGCCGGTGGATTTGAGCTGCGAAAATGGTCATGCACTCATCCAGAAGTCTTGTCAGACTTGCCAAACAGTCTAAAGACAAATATTTCCTCACATTCATTTAATGATGAGTCCACCCAGAAAATTCTTGGCTTATTCTGGGATCTAAACGAGGATTCCTTTAAAGTAAGAGCAGTCTTACCAGACCAGGTATCCACAAAGAGACAGATGCTATCAATCATCGCACTCATCTTTGATCCTCTGGGGTTTGTCTCTCCCTCAACTATAATTTTAAAGATTATTCTTCAAGTCCTGTGGAAGGCAGGGCTTGACTGGCATGATGAGATATCATCAGACATTCTAAATAGATGGAATCGGTTTCAAGTAGAAATTTCATGCCTCAAACAAATAAAAGTTCCCAGATATGTTCAAACACTAAATGCTAAACACTGTGAAATTCATGGGTTCTGTGACGCCTCCTCAAAGGCATATTCAGCCGTAATATACTTACGTGTTGTTTCTGATTCGCCACACTTATTCTTAATGGTTTCAAAAACTCGTGTGGCACCTGTACAAACAATATCATTACCTATATTAGAGCTTTGTGGTGCTCTGCTTCTGGCTGAACTTTTAGATACATTTAAGAGATCTCTTAACATCACTCACGATACTTATTTATGGTGTGACTCAACAATTACACTGAGTTGGATAAATAATCCACCTGTAAAAGGAAATCAATTTGTGCAACACAGGGTTGGAAAAATTCACACACTAACCTCAAAAGAATCTTGGCATCACATTCCGGGAAAATTAAACCCGGCAGATTGGGCAACAAGAGGCCTCTACCCGAAACAACTTCTTGAAAATTCAGAGTGGGTAGCTGGTCCAAAATGGCTTCATGATTTCCATCCTTCTTCCAATTCATTTCTTCCTTTCTCTGAACAGCCAGTTCCACTTGTTCCTATTGATCAGTCTGAATCATTAAGTGACTCTGTTGTTCTTTCAACTGGTGTTGATAATTCTCTTAGTTTCTTGGATAAGTTTTCCTCATACATGAAAGTAATTAGGACTGTTGCATGGATATTCAGGTTCTACCATAACTCCAAATCAGTGTCCAAAGTTACTGGCCCTTTATATACACATGAATTAGAAACCTCAATCAAAAAGGTAGTCAAATTGTTACAAAATGGAGAATACCATACAGAACTTAATCTCTTGAAATGTATATATAACAAGCCTCTTCCCAAATCTAGCAACCTTCAGTCTTTGAATGTATTCCTTGATTCTGAGGGAATTCTTCGTGTCGGAGGACGTCTTCGTCTCCAACAAACTCTTAAATTTGAACAAAAGCATCCTATGCTCATCCCAAAAAACATTCACTTTACAAGTCTAATCATTAGACATTTTCATAGGGTCAATTTCCATGCTGGGCAGGAACTAGTCTTATCCCTCATTCGTCAGCATTTTGGATACCTAATGGTAAATCAGCTGTCAGAAAAGAACTACACAACTGCGTAGACTGTTTTAAGCTTGTGGTGAAGCCTGTCTCTCAAATGATGGGGGATCTACCCATCGAACGAATCACCCCTTGTCGTGCTTTTGAAAAAGTAGGCATTGACTTTGCTGGACCTATCACGACAAAGTGCCAACATACTCGCAAGACCAGCAACTTCAAATCTTACATCTGCCTCTTCATCTGCATGTGTACTAAAGCAGTGCACCTTGAACTCGTATCTTCGCTATCAGCAGCAGCATTTTTGTCAGCACTGCGTCGATTTGTGTCACGCCGTGGCTATCCATCAGACATTTATTCTGACAACGGTACAAATTTCGTTGGTGCTTCAGCTTACTTGAAGGACTTGTTTAAATTACTTCACAACTCTAATATCCAGGACTTTTCGTCAAGCAAAAACATTCAGTGGCATTTCATTCCTCCATATGCACCGAATTTCGGAGGTGTGTGGGAAGCCTCAGTCAAACTCACAAAGCATCATTTGCTCAAAACCTTAAAGGCGGCTGTGCTGAACTTTGAAGAGTTAGCTACAATCCTGTGCCAAATCGAGGCGTGCATAAATTCACGTCCTCTTTATCCGCTATCATCAGACCCTAAGGATCTCCAGGTGTTAACACCCGGACACTTTCTTATCGGGTGTCCCTTGCTTGAACACCCTGATCACAGTCTGACTAACCAATCCTTGAGTCTTCATTCTAGGTGGTCTCTTCTGATGAAGTTGAAAAAGATGTTCTGGTCTCGTTGGCAGCTCTCCTACCTCAACACCTTGCAGTCCCGAACCAAATGGATGCAGGGCCAGAAAGACTTCACGGTAGGATCTCTCGTCCTAATCAAGAATCCAGCCTCTTTCAGCACCAGGTGGACTCCCGGAAGGATTGTGGCCACACATTCTGGAGCTGACGGAATATGCCGTGTCGTTACTATACAGACTTCACGTGGAGTCATGACAAGACCAGTCTCTCAAGTTGCAGTCTTGCCCCTACCACCATCGACTACATCTTCCCGCCCCCCGGAGGATGTTAAGAATAGACTCCTTTCGCCGTCCAGAGATGGCGCCACGAACTGGACTTGGTTTTCTGGTAACCGGAGTGATTTCGGCGGGAAAACGACATTCCTTTCGGATTATTCGGTTGTAATGGTCGCCATTCTTGTGATTATGTTTTAGTGAAATGTTTTTCTTTTATCGTACATGTAAAGGCATGAGTGTGTGTGTGAAGCAAATATATACATGAAAAGTCGACTTGTTAAATCATTGGTGTTATTCATTAATAATCTTCATTTATATATCTTTCATTAAGCTTTCGAAATACTTCCACAGTGTTCATACGCCCAGCATGGAAAATGGCGGTAAGTCAAAATCCGTTCGTTATACAATTCATAATTGCATTCTACATCAAACTCAAAATCTAAAGTCTCATTCTCATTCATAACAAGTGGTGTAATTGAATTTTAGATAGTGATGATAGATATGTGCAACACCAAACTGTATCCCCCAATTTCGTTATCATTCGATTATTGTTTAATTGCCTCCCATTATGGATGCAATTTTAAAGACATATTCACGTCAAGTCGTCATATTAAGCCTTTGACCGGAGAAACAGATTGGCCGATGTGGAAACGGAAGATACGAGACCTACTCGATTACCACGAAGGAGTGATCGAGATTATAGATGGCAAGCTGAAAAGGCCAGAATCCATAGATACTGATGCTCAATAATCTGTAAGAAAACAGTATAAAGAACGCTGCGATTTGTACAGAAAAGCAAATAGTTATGCAAAATCAATGATCGCAAGTACTGTCACTGATGCTGTGTATCAGAAGATTATGGACAAGGAAACTGCCTTGGATTCGTGGGAATAATTAAAGCAGCAGTTTGAAGCAACTTCAAAAGATCAGTTGTTTAAAATTTGTACAGAGTTTTTTGCATTCAGCTGGGTTCCAGGAGAGGATGTCTCAACACATATTGCAAAGCTAAGAAGTCTTTGGAATGAACTGAATAACGGACTTGAGGCTAGAGAGGACATCAAGTTGCCAGATTTGATGTTAGCATGTAAAGTATTACATATTTTGCCGTATCAGTTTGAAACCTTTAAATCCAGTTGGATGTTGTTAGCTGGAGATGACAAAAAGTCATTTGAAGAATAAACAGTGCAGCTCTGTATGTTCGAAAGAAATTTTACCAAAGTGGAAGACAGTAGCAAAAAAGCCCAGGAAGCCCTAATAGCTACAAAATCAGAAAGACCCAGACAAGAGAGCAAATTTAAGTTCAAATCAAGAAAAGAAGATAGCTGCAATTACTGTAAGCGAAAAGGACATTGGGTAAAAGACTGCAGAAAATGGATTTCAGATGGAAGACCACCAAAGAATAAATTGAGTGATACACAATTAAATACAGTGTCAGCTAACATAGCATTAATGTCTATATCTGAGGAAGTCTGTACATCAGAGACTAGCCCTACATCATATTGGATTGACAATGGAGCTACTAGGCATGTCACAAACTGCTACACATATTTTGTTGAATTCATAAAATTTAATAGTCCTTGTGGCATTAAAGCTGCTGGAAATGAAACATTAGTTGCTCTGGGGAAAGGCACAATAAAAGTAAAATCCACTATTCATGGAAAATGCCAGGAAGTTTTTCTGAAAGATGTTTGGTATGTTCCAAAGATTAATAGAAATTTATTCTCTGTACTTGCCGCTCAAGACAGAAATGAAAACAGTGAATTTGTGTCGACTCCTACAGAGTGCTGGTTAAAAGTCAATGGTGATGTGGTGCTGTATGGTTCTCGAAGTGTGAATGGTTCCTTATTCAAAGCACATTTTGAACCAATATTGCCCAAAGAAATGACAGAAGTTCATACTGTTGTAGCAGATAGCTCCTTGCTACAGTTGTATCATGAAAGATGGGGCCACCAAGACAAACGTCACATCTGAAACATACTTGAAAGAGAACTAGGCATCTACATCAAGCTAGATAAAGAATTATGTGAGCCCTGTATTTATGGCAAAGCACACAGGTCATCATTTGGCACCAGGAAGAAAGCATCTGAGCCTGGTGAACTGATTTCAGCAGATGTTTGTGGACCATTTGATGAGTCATTCCAGAAGAAAAAGTATCTGGTTGTATTCAAAGACAGCTTTACAAAGTTTCGCTATGATTACCTAGTAAAAGAGAAGTCAGAAGTAAAGAAGGTGTTAGAGCACATACTTGCACATACAAGGACATTGGGATATTCTGTGAAAGAATTTGATAACAAAGCTGTTCTATAGAAATTTTACATTCAAATGGAATCACTCAAAGGCTGACAGCACCTTACACTCCAGAACAAAATGGAGCCAGTGAACGAGAAATGCGAACCACTATTGAAATGGCCAGAACATTCAAATACTCAAATCCTGATGTCAGTTTCCCTGCAGCCATCTGGGCTGAGTTAGTTAACTCTGCCATATATATACTAAACAGAACAGGAAAGTCATCAATAGAAAATGTAAGTCCATATGAGCTTTGGCTCAAAAAGAAACCCCGGTTAAAACACTTGCGCATAATAGGATCTCCATGCTATGCTCATGTTCCAGCTTAGAAGCGAAGGAAAATTGACAAGAAGGCCATCCAAGGGTACCTTGTGGGATATGATGGAGATGAACGATACAGAATTTGGCTAAAGAAAGAACACAGAGTAATTTTATCTAGAGATGTAATATTTCAAGAAAAAGCAGGCAAGTGTGATGACCATACAGAATTGAAATTAGAAGACGGGATAAGAGAAGATACAAATCAGGGAAAGTATGAAGAGCATCTCATAAAAATTGAAGACAATCCTGTAGAAAGTACACAAAGCTAAGAAGACTTAAGTGATTCTGAGAGTGATAGTGAAGAAGATGCTGAACCTATATCAGATAGACAGCTGAGGAACCGCTCACTTCTGCATAAACCAAAACGGTTTGAGGATCATATTATGGAAGCAGAGTCATATTTAGATGACTATAATCCTGAAACATATGAAGAAGCAGTTAACTCCAAGGATAGCAGTAACTGGAAAAAAGCCATTGAAAGTGAAACGAATTCATTAAGTGAAAATCATACTTGGAAGCTAACAGACCTACCAGTTGGGGCTAAAGCAATACCCTGTAAGTGGGTTTATAGACTTAAAACAAATCCAGATGGCAGCATCAACAAGTATAAAGCCAGACTTGTTGCAAGAGGTTTCAGTCAACGCCAGTGCATTGATTACAGTGAGACATATAGTCCAGTAGCCAAATTAGGAACAATACGGACAGTTTTAAGCATTGCAGCTGAAGAAAGGATGCACTTGACTCAGTTTGATGTATCGACAGCATTCCTTTATGGAGATCTGGAGGAAACCATACATATGCAACAACCAGAAGGTTTCAAAGATGGTTCAGGAAGAGTATGTAAACTCAAGCGCAGCCTGTATGGTTTAAAACAATCACCACGCTGTTGGAACAAGTGTTTTGGTCAATTTTTAACAGATCTTGGTTTTAAAGCAAGTGAAGCAGATCCATGCCTTTATATTCGGGAAAGAAAAGGTAGAAAACTGTTAATAGTGTTGTATGTTGATGATGGATTAATTGCTGCAACTGACCAACAGGACTCTGAAATGTTCATCAAGGAGCTGAAAACAAAATTCAAGATCTCAGTAGAAGTTTCTTGTTTTCTAGGTCTTGAAATTGAGCATCATAAAGACAACTCAATAACGATCAGTCAAAAAGGATATGCTACAAAAATACTTAAGCGTTTTGGTTTTGAGGGATGCAAATCTGTGGCTACACCCATGTTAAAGGATTGCAGATTGTAAAAGTCTGAAACCAAAAACTCTGATTTTCCATATAGGCAAGCTGTTGGTGCCCTTATGTATCTGATGGTGGGTACAAGGCCAGATCTAGCATATAGTGTAGGATTTCTTTCGAGATCACTTGAAAACCAATCTGCAGAAGATATAGTCAGGGTAAAGAGAGTATTCCGCTATATAGCTGGCACAGTTGGATATTGAATAACATACCATGCTACAGAGACAAAAGGTGTGCTTCATTGTTATAGTGATTCAGATTTTGGTGAATGTACCACAACAAGTCGATCAACCTCTGGATATGTTATGATATATGCTGGAGGAGCTATCTCATGGCGCAGCCAAAGGCAAGCAATTGTTGCCACTTCAACTACTGAAGCTGAGGTTATAGCAGCATCAGAGGCAGCCAAAGAAGTAATTTGGCTCTGCAGACTGATTCAGGGCATAGTGAACTTGAGGGAAATTCCCACACTTCAAGTGGACAACAGGGCAGCAGTAAAGTTGTCACACAACCCTGAATATCATCGAAGGACAAAGCACATAGAAATAAAACATTTCTTTGTGCGTGAGAAAGTCTTAGAGGGAAAAATAAATGTGAAACAAGTGTCAACTGAGAAACAAGTCTCTGACATTTTGACAAAACCCTTGATGAAGTCAAGACTATTGACATTGTGTAATCAAATGGGACTGTTCTGACAAAATCCAGTTAACAAGGGAAAGTGTTAAAGACAATGACTTTATAATGAATGTTGACATGGTTTTGTTGTTATGCCAATAGATGGCGCCTGTATCTCTCATTTGTATTTATAGTTTTTCTTATGTAATGAGTCTCCTAGCTCTAGCCGCCTTGTGTGCAGGTTGTAATTTAAGTCTGTGATAATTCTCGTATTCCGTAAATAATAAAAACTTAAACAATTAAATGGTAATTCAGAGGGTAACACACGACTTTAGCGTTTATTGTTCTATCTTTACTAAGAAGGGGAAACAGCTTTGGAGCCCTAGCTGACCATGACTACACATTCGGGTGCTATACAAATAAAAAAAGAATCAAGATAAACAGAGTCTTTTATTCGCTTTCATTTCATCACCTCTGGACATATTTCTGACTTAGGGACAAGTTATCACGTAGCTTATTAGTGTAGCGTTTGTCTACAGTCAGTCAATCAACAGACAAAGGGATATTGTCATTTATAAGCAAAAAACATTTTTTACTATTTTAAATGTTATCTGTATTATACTTCATACGATCTTTATGACAAACTTCTTTGAATAGGGATTTCTTCAACGCATTTCGGAGTTTTTACCTATTTTTGTCTTGTTATTTTGGGTAAAACGATATCTAGTTTTAAAGCTTTCTAATTGTGGGACCAAAGATTTAGAATTCATGGAAACATTTTAACTGTTTAAAGCATAGAATCTCAACGTGGGCGATAACGCCCCCTTGTGGGCGTTTGAGGCTTTCAGGGGGCGTTGAGATGGTACGGAGGGGCTTGGGTAGATTAAACAAAAAAGACTAAAAAAACACGCTGATTATGTACTAACAAAGTAAACTTGAATACTGTTTACCATATGCTGATTGTACGTATTTAAATCATTCCTATATCACAGGTGCGAACATTCACATATTTCGGTAGTACGGGAAGTGGATGAAAAACTTAAATGATTACATTACATCCAGACGTACATTAAATTGAATGATATAGTGCATTTTAATTTCTGTAGTGCGCGTGTTGTCTTTGTCTGTGAGCAATAGGAAACAAGTTTCGTCCACTGCATTTCATTACGTATATTATCCAAGAAACATAACTAAATATGTTAACCAGGAATTAACGTGATTCTTTAAAGGCTGAAACTGCCAATTTATTTATTTTAAAAGCAATTATTGTAGTTAATTATGAATTACTTCGTATCATCAAAACCCCTGCCTGTCTTTATAACAGGTAATCTAAAAATCTTTTATTCCACTCTTTTAAATGAAGAAGAAATTCAGTAGCTTTTCAATTCCAACACTATCCTACCTATGTCTAAAATATATAGTATTACATATTTAAATATATTTGTGGCTAAAGATATTTCAGATTCTCAAGTAAAAAAACTGAGACTTTAGAAAAAATATGAAATTTAAAAAATTTATTTTCTTTTAGTAATAGGTTATTTTTTAAAACTAAATTCTTGTTTTCCCCATGCATTATGTACACTCTTATTTTTCTAGAGTGAGAGGGGGCGGTATAGAAATATTCACTAGAAAAGGGGGCGGTGTCGAAATATTCACTAGAATAGGGGGCGTCAGTTCAAAAACGGTTGGGAACCTATGGTTTAAAGTCAGTGATAGATGATTTTTAAGCGTAAAAGAGAATTCTGTCAATAAGATTACTGATAACGATTTTTGTGTTGCAAAATTAATTATTTTATATTTAAGAAATTGTGCTTACACGTGTCAGGGCACCTGTAGCTGGGGATCCCGTATCATTGATACGAAAATAGTTACGCCCCTGAGAAAATTATTTTATAATAAAGAATTTTAAGTTAAAGAAATATAATTTGAATAAAATGCGTTAGGCGCACAGAGGAGGAGACAGAGATATTTAACTTTATCTCATAAATTTGTAAGTTAGCATAGGGTGCCAATGAGAATTTCTCCGCTAGCCATATGTTGCCGACGCCTGTTGTAGATTAAGGTAAGAAAGTTAGTGGTGGTGTTACAACGCCATTTATTTATCCTTGAACTTTCCCTGATCACGCACGTAGCCTCAAACTATGACGTAAGGATTAAAGTGATGTCATGTGCGCCTGTCGCAGATTGGTCCCTGATTACATCACAAAATGATGTCATATGTAGAATTAGAGAGTGTATATGTATCTCTCTCTTTAAAACTGTTCGCTTCTTTTTGTGTGTTTCGCACCACTCACTAATCATGGCAAGTGAAATTTTCAATGCTCAACAAAAACACAAGATAGAGGATTAAGACCTCATCAGAGATCATGTGCCCCATCGATCATTCTACCATTCATTTTTTTTGTGTGTCTCTGTGCTGTGCTGTTAATAAAGATTTTTGTTCCAATAACCGTCGTAAAGATTTCTTTGCCGAACCTGAGTTTGTAAAAGGCGGTATGTGGAAGAATATTTGAATTCCGATAGATAATTTTGATCGTCTAGTAAAATAGCTCGTCTATTTTAAGATTTATGATTTGAGAATTTATATTGCAATTGCTTTCTTATCATAAGAGTATAAACACAACTTCTGATAATTCAGATTCCGTTTTATTTTGAAACTAAGCCATAAAAGATGACTAACTCGTAATTAAGTATCAAAATGGCAGAGAAATTATCATCTTACAAATGCATTTCAAATGATTACAAAATTATTTAATAACATAAGAACCTTACAGAACAAAACTGATCAAAAATAAGAACTTTGATAACCTTTCTCTCCTTCTATATTTAAATACAGAAACCCTTCATCTTCTTGTAAAATATATATATCCAAGTACTCACCAATAACTTTTGCAATATCTGTAACTCGCCTTAAATATTCGAAAAAAATAGCTGCTCAAAGACTACAAGAAACAAGTTAATATTAAAGTGACCTAAATAAATAAAAAAATTGTTAAAATTTTAAAAAGATAAGTGAATGAACATTTTAAGGATTTTTTTTTCTGCAAAAACAGCCACTAATCGATACCGTACAATAACAATCAATTGTAAAGATCGAAATCGGCAAAAATGACCAATGATATTTTTAAAAAGAAATGAATATTTACTTGAGAAACAACGAGTTTCTATTTTTATTAAATCGCATTCTGAAGCTGTATGTAAATTATTGGTGATGAACGTAATTTGTATTTCGTTCAAGCAGTAAGGAAGTGTCAAGAAATGATACCTGTGTTTGCACGGCTGTTTCTAAACTTACAAACTACTTATTGAGTACTTTTTAACACATATCAAATCTACTTTAGTGGCTCTAGAATTCAAATTATAAAGCGAAAACACTGGCCAGCAGAAATGTCACCATGACCACTTAAATTTTTTGGGGAAAAGGAACAAAATACTTTTGTCGTAAAAAATGTCAACAGGAGTTTTGAGGAAAATTCAAAGGATTCATATCATTAGCAGAAGGATTATACAACTCCAGTGCTTTTGCATAAATATCAATTACTGAATAATTCAATATGTAATATGTGCCAGCAAAATAATGATTTGGAACACATTCTTTTAATTTGTGACAAATACTCTTCTCAAAGAAATGACTTGTGGAATATACTCAATATAGACCTATGCTACCTTCAGAGAACTTTTGGAACATGAACTGTTAACAGACAACAATTTGGAAAAGGCATGTATTCCATTTTAGGGAAATAGCCTTTGTTCTTCATATCCCATAAAACTTGCATGGCAACTTTTACTATTCTGAAAAAAATAAGGATATCTCGCAATGACCCGTATAAGTGAAGTTTTAAAGTTCTATTTTATTAATATGTACTAATTATCAAACTTTTTTCTAAAATTAACTGTGTATTTCGG
Organism: Trichonephila clavata; assembly: GCA_019973975.1. Classification (NCBI taxonomy): domain Eukaryota; kingdom Metazoa; phylum Arthropoda; class Arachnida; order Araneae; family Nephilidae; genus Trichonephila; species Trichonephila clavata. Next base: position 25,815 of record BMAO01004239.1, on the reverse strand, counting down.
TTTGTAGTATCTGGCAATGCAAATATATGTTTGATGTTAGTTGCCTTAACAACGGGGGGATAATAGCCATTGTTGCTCCATATCCCATAAAACCTGAACTGAACTTAACAACGGTAGAATAAGCTTGGAAAGAATAAAATGAAACGTAGATGGAGAGCATAAAAAAAGATGTTTGATATTTTCACCTTCTGAAATGGATATAAAATTATTTCATTTTCAAGATATGGTGAAATAATTAACTCCATATATTTCTCAAAACATTTAAACTGTTGTGAAAAGTGTAATCTAACTATTCAAACTCAAAAATGTTGGTAATCTTTCAAGAAATATGTCATTATTTGTTTTTTTTTTTATGTTGAAGAATATTCGTCACCCGTCTCTTGAAAAAACTACTTCCGTTCATATTTCAAAATAACAATAAAAAGCAATATAATTTACTTTTGTTATGCTTAAGTCAAAAGGAACGAGAATTTTCAACAGATAACTCGCCAAGTTGGCAACCCTAATTTCACATATGTTGTACGCTCTGAATTGACAACCATGTGCTTCGTTTCATGTAGTACCGCCAATACAGTTACAATAATACGTAAATACCGAATTTTTTAAATAAAATCGAAGTATTGGAATGCATAATAATTATTGGAATTTAACAGGCATAAATATAGGCTACAAAATTATTACTATGTCACTATTTGTGGATGAAATAAAACTTTGCAATTTATTACCTGTGCAGAACTGAAAAAAAGTAAACATCGTAGAAAAAATATCAATTTTTCCCCTTCCTGAAAAAGTATACATATGGAAATGTGATGGGCCTTTTTCTTACATTCCAAAACATTGCCAAAAGTGAAATTCAAAAAAGAAAGTTACATTTTTCAATAATTCTGGAATAATATGCAATGACCCTTGATGTCACCACTTATCTGTTTGGTTATATATTATTGGTACCTAAGAATTAACATCACTGCAGCCAAATTTGCACCACATGAATTGTGCTACTTTATCCAAGATCTGGTTGATTATTTTTAAATAAAAGTAATAATCCTTTTTTTTTTTGTTATGATATCATGACATAGTTTACTTATGGCAAATATGTCTGTGATGGTATTAATAGGTAAGGTTCATGTTATCTAATAATAAATTTAATATTTAATTAATTTTTTAAAAATACAGCATTTTTGAGAAATTTAAAAAACTAAGTTTCTCGTTCATACTTAACTTGTGAATCAATCAAGAAATATTAAATACTGTATGCATTAAATAATAAGAATATAATTTTTGAATAAAAATAAGAAGGGTACTTTTCCATTTCAATGGCACAAATCTCGCCAAGTAGTTTATTGGTGATAACTAACAATTACACATAAAACAATGTTAGTTCAAAAATGTTTTACTTCAGAGGCTTACCGAAATATTCCTTTTAGCATTAGTGGTATCATTTTATGACAACTTTATTGCCTGTTCTGGCAAAATGGAAAAGTATCATAAAAAGTTTTGTTTTACGATTAATATAAAATATTGGCAAGAAAAATAATCTATTTCAGATCTTGTAAGTGGCAGGAACTCAAATTTTACAACATTAAACAATCTGCTTTCTTGCTCAAATGACTGAAACTTTTCAGGTTTTGATTATATAATGTAGGGGCGGTCGACACATGGCATGTGTGCTATAGCAGAGTTGTTGCACATGAAAACTTATTGAAAAGTTAAAAAAATTTGAAAAAATAATATTTAAATGTAACTGTTTCAAACCAAAAAAAATTAAAAAATGGTTTAAATGCACTTAATCAGTTGAATTACAATTAAATACTTTTATGCTTTGTGTGCTGTCTTTCCAAAGGAAAAGCACTCCTGAGATTTTAAAATTTGAGTAAGTGTGTGTTTTTTAAAAAAAAATCTGGAAGAACCTATACATTGGCAACATTATCAAGATTATTTCTGTGTTAAAATTCATCTGTTAACACCAAAGCAAGTTTGATTCTCCAACAGTAAATAAAGTGTGAGTCTTCTAGAAATGGAATCCTAAATCATGAGAACTAATTCCTTACAAAAATAAAGGAGAAACTTAAAATCACTTTAAAGAAATGTAAAATAAATATTTATCAATATAAAATACATGTAATGTTATTGCAGATGCTCATTCCAGGATTACAGAAAATTTAATAAGAATGGAAATTCTTCGAATGTTTTGAAACAGAATTTATGTAATATGTTTTTTAATATAAATATACCATAAAGTGTTTTCAATCTTTATGAATAAAACAAAATTAAATTATTTGTTTAAAAATAATGAACCATTTTTATAACTATAAACAACTAACCTTTTGTACAATTGTTTGTTGGTTATGCATTAGTAAGATCAGAGTTTAAAGACACGAATTAATAGGATATTCGAGCCATCGGATGTCAATACTAATCAGAATATGGCACATGTTGCCATATCTAGAATCAGGTTCCCTTTACCTGATAAGTACCTCACATTGTTAATAAGTTATCCAATTTATCACATTTCATCATAATTTGTATAGTTAATCAATTTTAATGGGTTTTTTTACACATAACAAATGATTTTAATACATTGAATGGAAAATGTGAAATATACTAATTTTGTACTTTGTTTTTTTCAGAATATCTTTAATTTTGTTAAAAATGATGATTTTATAATTAATGTAATTGATACTTATGAAAAACACAATCAACCAGTCTCATCAAATCAAAAAATGTCTCCATTTGTAACAATAGCAGAAAACCATTCCCATACATCAGTGCATCTCAAACTTTCAATATTTGTAATGACTTTCATTGTGTCCCCCTCATACAACAGCCATGTATTAAATACAATAATAATGTGCTTTGACGCTGAAGCTACAATGCAACTTTAATTATAAACTGTATAAATTACCAAGAAAAGTATATTTTGCATATGACAAGCCCATGTAATTACTAAACTTTTTTTTCCAATGGGGCTGTGGATTGATATAATATAGTATTGGTCCTAGTACATTCCCCAGGAGTTTGTATCACATTTTAGTATGGCACCATAAAGGCAATAACCAAGTAATTACTAAACTTGTTTTTAATTCAGTATTGATAAATTAATATAAAATACTTTTGGTCATTTATAAGTATCTTATATCATTGTGAATATGTATACTATATTTTAAAAGTTATTTTGTTTTGGCTTCCTTTCAGTTAATTGATAATTATTTTAAATCTTTTATTTTCGACATGCTCGCACCCCTTTTAGTTTAAAAAAACGCTGCCATACATAGTTGAACACAATAAAAGTGATACTGACAGCATTTTTTTGGAATTGGCAGTATATTATATTGGCGAAAAATTGGTTGATGGTATAATATGTAAGTACCAAATGATCATAAAGCAGTCAAATAATTAGATGGTGAGCTTCAAGGACATTCATGCATAGAATGAGTTGAGGGTTAAAATTCTTTTTTACATAAATTCTGTTGTGTAGATTAGTGAGGGAATGTTGCGCACATTGAATTTTAATTTATTTAAAATTCACTTATATAATGAGGAAACTAAAGTATTGAAGACCAGCTTAAGTTCTGTCCATTGTATCTGACCAAATTTCTAAGTTATGAGGTTTGTTCCTGATATATTTCAACAATTCAAAGGAACTTTAAATATTTGTCAGAAAACTAAAAGTAGTAATGCTTATGTAGATCACTATATAATGTTTATCATTTTAAAAAAGCCAACTAATTGGTCTGTTGCTGCTAAGACAAGGAGTAATAATACTGAAGTAAAAAAGGAGTTAAATAGTGAGCTCTGAACAGCTGATATTTGACATATAAGTTTGATTTTTGTTAAAAACTGTTGTCATAATGAGATTGCAGCCTGTTTAATACACTAGAAGCTTAAAATCCTTATTGAATTAAAAGTTTAAAATTAATGGTGTGTCATCCTCTCCATTTGTGGATCAAATATTGGCTATCCTTTTTGACTAATTTTACAAATGTTAAGATATGCAGTTTTGGTTACAGGCTTTAGTATCCATCATTAAAAATTCTGAACATTTTTTTTAAATGGGCAGCCCATTTTAGAATATTGCAAGATGTATTTGCTTTTATAGATATAAGTATCTAATTACTATTTATTTGATATGTATGTACATTGCTGGCAATTAATATTTTTAAATTGAGAAAAAATGCTTTATCTATATGCAATTAAAATATTCAGTATGGAAGATAAAGAAAAGTTGTAAATTTTTCAGTTTCTACAGGAAAGTTTCATAATGTTCAAAGATACATCAAAAGAGAACATTACTTATATTCTTATAATACAACTGGTATCAACATGTAAGAAGTCCGAACCCATTACATGAGAAAAATATCAAAAGTACTGTTAATATATATTTTTTACAAAATAAATACAACACTTTAAAAAATGTACAAAAAATCTTGGTGAAATTGTTGAATCGGCCACTGGTCCGCCAAAATATGAAAAATGGCTAATTTGGAGCGTTTTTGCGTGTTCTATTTTGGCATAGCAACCCTACTACAACTTCTCCATCACCAAGACAAAAATCAAAAGGATTACCAGATTTGGCGCTTTTATTGACTTTGCAAGAAATCACTTGGCGGGATAAGTGGGCGATTCGACAATTCAACCAAAATCTTGTTTTAAATATCAAGTATATTATTCCTGATTTCATCAGACCTTTAACAGGATAAAAGAGCTGCTGCATGCTTCCCTTAATTGTAAATCCTCACATAATGCAAAGGTGAATACATTATGAACTTGCATAAAAGTGATTTAAAATTACAAGATCTAATATCAGTAACATGTCATTTTCAGCGAATCATTGATATTAAACAGCAATTTATTGACTGATGCATTTTGATTCTCATTAAAGAAACATACCGATTTTGATGACACAATGGGAAAATAAATGTTAAATTCATATTTATTGGTAAGATAAAGCACTAGATACTGTAATATATTGTTATGTTAAAAAATATTAATGTGTTAAAATTTTTGGATAAGTTTTCTCCCTGTGGGCTTTCTTGAATTATCTTTCAGCCCCAATTTCATTTTTAAAACTGTTTGAAATTATCTAGATTATTGCGAAGCACAAATTGTTAAATAACCTATAACATTGTTTGATAAAAAATTTTTTTAAAATTAATAATTTATATTGGATTACTAATACTATATTAAATGAAGTAAATAATCTATGTATAATATATATTTTTTAAATCCAGTTTTTGTACAAATTCAAACAATATTTTACTTTTTAAAAGGGTAGTCAGTACCCCCTATATCGCTAATGTTAAATTGTGCTACTTTATGTATATATAATAATGTGCTATTTGATCATTTTGGGACTTTATAATCATTTTTCTAAATTTTTTCTTCTTTTAATCAAACTTTAATATCTAATGAAAATTTAAACAAATTGAAATTTGTAGTAAATGTAGAATGCTGTATTGTACATAAATGAAATATATATATATATATAGGCATTATTATACACATAAAGGGTGTGCATAATCCTTTTTTTATCTTATCAAATTATTTTTCAAAATATATTTCGAATGCAAATATGAATACTTAAAATTTTCCTTTCCCTTTGAGAGATATTCTGTGCATATCACTAATATTTATGATTATGGATTGTTTTTGTTCACCATTGAGTACTATTAAAATTGTGCTCATAAATTATTTGAAAAAATGAAGGGAAAAAATGCATTATGTTGATAATGCTGTAACATTTTTTTAATGTAGCAAAACATTTATCTTGTTCTGTATGGGCATAATTTTCAAATTTATACATACATATGTTTATGAAATACTAGTTGAACTATCAAATTAGCCACTTGTCCTGCCAAGAGTTTTTTTTTTTGCCAAATCGATAAATGCGCCAAATCTGGTAACCCTTGTGAATTTGTATCAGTGAGGAAGAAATCGGATCACAGCGTAAAAACGGGCTAAGTTGGCGATCTTTCAAAATTTGGCGGAGCAGTGGCCGGTTTGACAATTTCACCGAAATACTTTGTTGTTCAATTTTGATGAAAAGAACATATTTTCTGCACACAAAGATTTGAGAGTTTATAAGCATTTACTGTATGTGATTATATTTTAATAGTTTTATTATTTGGTACAATATTTAAAATGGAATTATTCTGTGATGAATAAAGCAAATTATAAACTAATTTATTACACGATGATTTAACATTGTAACATATTATAAATCACCAAGTTCATGAATTACCTGTCATATCAGTAACCATATGTTACAAACAATTTTAGCACGCTGATTTATCAGAGCATATTGATGTGTGCTCTTAGTTACCAGTTTATTTTTTTACAAAACTGCTCCACTGTAAAGATAAATCTATTCTATTTAAAATCCTTTAAGTGATAAATTTTTAAATACTTTATTTGCCAATTGTAGATGATTCTTCATTAATTCCACCCACTCAGCTTTATCTTGAATATCTGATGCATTATTTGTAATAAATGTAATACATACGTGCTCCAAATCATGATTTAAATGTCTGTATGAGAGCAGGAGAATATCTATTACATTATCCGTTCTCACATTTTCTACCATTATACTGGCACAAATATTTTTCAAACTGCCCAGTTCATACTTATCTGCAGCATAATAAAGTTCCATAGCATTTTTTACATCAAGATATCCTACTTCTCCAGAGTAGATAAACTGCAACATTTCTTCTACAGTTTCCTCACTAATGTCTGATATTTCAACTTTTCCTGAATTAATGGGTAAAAGTGATGTAAACATTGCTTTGAAAACACAAGATCTTGCACTTAAGATAGCTTTATGTGCCTGAAAAATTTTGCTACCTACTACAAAAGTAACATCACAAAAAATATTATCCTCAAGTAATTGTTTCATATTTTGGGCCATTTCTGATAATGCTTTATACTCTTGTTTATCGTCATCTTCGACTTCTGCGTTCAGTATTGCTCCTTCTTCAAAAATCTCCAGGGTGCAGGACAAAGTTAAATTTCCATTATCCAGAATCTTATCTGCGTTATCTATGAGTAAACTTCTTCTGCAGAACGTAATCCAACCTAGGTGAGTTTCTATACTCAATCTTTCCTTAATCGTTTTTTTCCGAATGGTTTCCCCTTTCAAATCGATTATTTTACACGTGAATTGGAGTAACATCTCATTAGATGAATACTTCGTTAACCATAAAGATATGTAATCTTTCACTCTATCGTTAAAACCATTGGCGTATAAAACCAAAGTAAATGCATTAATTTTAGATTCCACTTCTAAATTCAATTTTTGAGTACATGTAGGAGTGCCAATCTTTCCAGAAGAAACGAGATATATGAAATCCGGAACAGTCCACATGTATTCAAAACTATGTACATTGGTATTTGCTTGTTTTTTTGTCGTAGCTTGAAAAGAAATTCTTTGTCCCATTTCGTTAATCAAAATTATTTCTTTTTACCGATACTTTGTTCATCAAAATAAAAAAAAAATATTTGATGATCTTGAAGTACACAGATATTCCAAGCGAAAATAAAACAACAATAATATAAATGTAAAAAATCGTTTGAGAAAATTTTGAATTTCAGGGTAGAAGAAAAAATTGTAGATACTTTAAAACTTGATCACCAACGTTTTCGATAATTCGTTTCTTTTCAGAAGTATTATAACGTTATTTTAGAAAAGGATCTGCAAATTCTATCCGATTTTTCTTCAATCGGATGAAAAAAGCCTAAACACACTTTAAAATTTTTTTGCAATATTTACCAATCTACAACGCAGAAATATACTTTCAAGACAGTTACAGTTAATATCTTTATTTGGGATTTGGAGCAACAAAGGCTATACAAAACTAACAGGTGTATAGCCTGTTAGGTTAGGTGTTAACATTCATAGGTTAGTTAATGTCAAAATATTTCATCTTCTAGATAAAAAATCGGAATGTTGATCTGTTTGATATAGCTTTCTCTAGTAACTCTTTGAAGGTGATATTGCAACCAGGATCAATTTTGAGAAACGCTTTAAGGTGTTTTCGAGGTTGAGTATATCTGACACATCTTAGTAAAATATGCTCCAAGTCATTTAAACGATTACAAGAATTACACATGCATTATCCGTTAAATTAAATTTTTGAAGAAGTCCTGGGGTAATGATCATTTTGCTAAAGATTCGAGTGCATAAAATTTTTTCTCTTATATTATTCGTCCATTTAGAGATGATGCCAATGTTTATAATATTGCCCACATTTTCAAAATACTTGCTTAAATAAAAATTATTATTTGCTTTCTTAAATCTCTCTTGATATATTTTTTTACTGATGTCTTCTGAAGCAATCCAGTCGATATGAACGTCAGACTTTCAAGACTATTAAAGATAACATTAAGCGCAAAGGACGCTGTTCAAAAATCCCGACTCGAACGGAATTTCCCTCAATACCTTCACGTCAGTTCCTTTCTTCCCGAGAGCCGGCCTCTTCACAATGGACTAAATTCACGTGACTATGCTGTCGTTTGCTTACTACTATTGCAACGAATATTTTGTTCTTTCAGATTCACATTGTAATTTTTAAGGTGTCTTATTTTGCTTAAATGGTTGCCTTATCAGTAAAAAAAAAAGGATTATTGTTGGAGAAAAAAATCATTTTTTTTAAAACCCGACAAAAAATCTGAGTGCTTTGAATCGTACTTGTTATTTATCTAATATATAAACTTCTCCTGTGTCACAGTGTTTGCAACCAAACTCCTCCGAAACGACTAGACCGATTCTTATGAAATTGTGTGCATATATTCAGTAGGTCTGAGAATAGTACGTAAACTATTTTTCATTCCTATATTACAATTAGTTAAAAAGATATTAATTAAAAACCTTAAAACGCTTAATTGTCTTTCCGCTGTGTGTTATTTCGCCGTTTATTTCGATTGGCGTTGAAAAACGGTTTCGCACCGGATGTGCGACTTTTCTCTGTTCCACCATCCAAATCACTCTGCTCATAGGTTACAATATCAAAATAGATGTCTATAACAAATCAAAAATCACCAAATTTGGCGAGTGAAAAGTTTTTTTCAGCATTTTTTGTACATATCTTTAATACAAAAATTCATTTCTTGCACGTTTTATAAAACAAAAATATCTAAAATATTTGCTAAAAATTTGATCTTTTACTTCGTTAGCGTTATTCAAATAAATGAAACGGCTTGACCAATTCTTATTTGTGCGTAGATTCAATAGGTCTGAAAATAGAACGTAAACTGTTTTATATACCCCTAAGTGATAAGAGTGGTCCGCCCTAAATTTTTATTTTTTTTTATTTTTTGGACAAAATTTTTTATTAATTTTTTGAATGATTCCACATTAAAAAATACATACAACCCTAAATTTTTATTTTTCTACCACCAACCCCTATTTTTGATAGCGATATTAGTACTTTAATAATTTTCTATTCTTGCGTTCGACTATTTATCAGTTACCACTCGATTCCCGCCAGGCATCTATCTACCGGTGTCACTCCTCACCCCGTAAACACCACAGAGTAGGGATGAGAAAGAAGCCGGTCTCCTGTCTTTCTCAGATAATAAGCTTTCTCCCACTCAAGTTTAGGGCACAAACCGTTTTTGGCCATTATTATTTATTGTGCCTCAATCGTAGCAGTGACGCTTATACTTATCATTTTACTTTCTCAGTGCAACTCTCATATTAAATATATTCTTATACTAAATGTATCATCAATTTGCAGTGCTATAATTATTTGTTCCCATTTTGCTCAAGATAGTTCTCAAGTTCAGTTAATTAAGTGATCTCGTATAAATCAATAGTTTTTTAACACGAATCACGAGCTCCCGCCAATGACAAATATTGTGTTTCCTGTACAAAACATTTCTGAATATTTTCAGACATTTACGAGTTCTTACTTAATATAATTTTAGTTTATTTATTATTAAACTAGCTTTTACCCGCGGCTCCGCTCGCGTTGATGTCTTTAAATAACTGTCAAAGTCGCAATCATTATCATTATTTTTTATTGCATGACTGGAACCAATAAAATTTAAAAATTCTAAAATTGAGCTTAGTTTAAAAAAACTGAAAACGTAATTTATTATAATAATTAACAACAAAAATGCAGTAACTTTATCTATTAATATTTTTAAAAATCGAAAGTATCTACGTTTGATATATAATTCATCTTCCATTTATTCCACTTTCTTCCTATTACTTTTTTTTATAATATATTTCCCTCCCTCCTCTGCACGTCGTTTAAATTTTCAATGTTGATTTTATGGACAATAAATCAAAACTTTTTATGAAACTGTCAATTAATATTACTATAGAATTTTCAATATCACGCGCGCGCAATTCGCTAAAACTTTATTTCGTTTCCCTCTTTAAAAAGTGGGGGGAAATTTGCATTAAAATATCTGGGATTGTCGGAATAGAGAACTTCTTAGCCAACTTGGCGATATTTCTCAAAGTTTGAGTTTGACATTTAATAAACGTAAAGTAATAAATGTTTGACATTTTATAAAAAAAACATTTAAAAAATTGCTTTTTGTAAAGATGCCAAATTACACTTTGTTTCAGTTATTTGTTACAAATGTGAGAATTTTTTTATTAAAATTTCTATTATTGACCAAATGCATAATTTTGCGCCAACTTGGCGGGGAGTAAGCAACGTTCCACGGTTTTACCCGCATAGTCCCCGTTCCCGTAGGAATACGGAGATAAAATATACCTTATCTTACTCGCTGATAATGTAGCTTTCCATTGGTGAAAGAATTTTTAAAATCGCTCCAGCCGTTTCCGAGATTAGTCGGAACAAACAAACAAACAGACAGACAAAAATTAAAATTTTTTTTATATAAGTACCTTACATACCTTTAAATGCATTTAGTAAAAAGCTGCTAATTTGAAATTACAAACAGACACTTCAATTTTATTTATTTGTATAGATGACAATTAATAAAACTTTAATACTCAGTGCGTGTGGATCTACGGTTATTTTGCTTCGTAATTTCAACCCACCACGGCTGTGAAATGGCACGCGATTAGTCATGAAAAAATTGATTGAAAACACAAGTTTCAAGAAGAAAATATATTACTACCACGAATCCCTATTATTCCCACGGATGTGCCAATTGAATTGAAACGGATTCAATTTTCATTAGATCGGCATTCGCAATGACAATCGATAAGTCTCACTGCCAAACGAAGTCTGTTTATGACTTAGATTCGGGCACACCGTGTTTTTCACACGGACAGTGAAACATGGTATGTTTTCGCATGGATAAACCATTTAGTTTGCTTGTGTTGGCTAAAGATAGACTCACACTAAAAATATCGTACTCTCCATTGCACTAAGAGACTGATAATGTTATTTTTTTAAAAGCTTTTATTTAACTTACAATGTATGTATGTATGTATGTATGTATGTATGTATGTATGTATGTATGTATGTAATTTGTTCGGGTGGAATCTTGCAACTCAATTTTGAAGCTGATATCTTCCTCCCATTGAGCTGAAATTTTGTATACACGTTTAGTTTGGATGACAATGCATGTTTTGACCATTTATATTCCGATATTGCAATTAATTAAAAAGATATTAATTAAAAACGTTAAACTAATTTTGGGCGCCAACTTGAATATATTTGCATTGTTGTAATAATTTTATTGTTACAACAATGACAAAAGTTGGCGTCGAAAATCGGTTTTCAGCCAAACTGGAATTTCATAACGTTGCGCTATTGACTGTATTAATTAACTTTGTCTGAAAAATAATTACATTTCTACAACGTAAAAATAATCTAATTTCTACAACGTATGCAATTTTTTTACAAATTTCTATCTATTTTCTTGGATTTAAATTCAAAACAAAAAAGTAGAGCTATTTTTCAAGTAGATTGGAACATTGTATACCTTTCTCAACGCTGCCAAGTTAAACTGAGATGGAGTATTGAAGAAACTCTTTAAATAATTTATCTAACTTTAATCTATGAAACTCAGACAAAAAATAATTACAGAATCGGAAAGATCATTTTTTTATGTATCTTACCCATCAAAAGGAATCCACTAGGAAAACAATAAGAGAAAAATATTATCTAGAAATGCAATATATTTTCGATTAAAAAAAAATAATTTTATAATAAAATGAAGGAATTTTTTAAAGAAATTTTCTAATTTTAAGCCTACAAGTAATTTAAATATACCTCATTTTATCACCAGTAATCTAAACACACACTACGACATGTGTCCTTAAATTTAATTACAAATAGAATCTGTTAATTTTATTTGAATTTAATTATTGATTTTTTCAAAATCAAGTTTCTAAAGATGATCTGAGCAATTAAAAAAAATAGATTCTTACGTAGAAGATATTCAATGTGCAGCAAAAAATTATCATTATTTGATAAAACTTTCTTTTTTGATTACAAAATGCGTTTTGAGTCTTAAGCATTTTATTGATTAACTAGCTGTTACCCGCCCGCTTCGCTGGGAATTTCATGATGTTTTATAAATTTTTACTGCTTATATATATGTATAAATTATTCATATCTAAGTCCTGCATTAAGAATTCGATTGTATTGAAATATATACTTATACCTATAACTGTCGCCTGTTGATAAAAAAAAAGGGGCAGAACTCATCTAATTTGTGTTTTCTAAAAATCTCTAAAATTGAAGCATAGAATGATGTTTGCTCTTTCGTAACCCAAAAACCAAGTGGATTCCCGCAAAACCAATTTTCAGTGGATCTCTACTCCATAAATTGAACATGCAAGCCAAATTTCAAGTCTAAATCTAACAGAAAAAAAACAAAATTTTTACTATCAATATCCCCGTAATCCCGTTGAGAGCCGTTTTCCAAAATACTCAACAAAAGAAAAATGCAAACCAAATTTCATTATTATAGTTCTTGTAGCTCGAAAAAAGTAATTTTTTTCGTCAATACGTCCCAGTAACCCCCTGCACCCCCCCCACAACTTGATTTGCTTAAAATACATTCTTAGTGGATCCCTATTCAACAAAAGAAACATGCTTAACAAATTTCAAGTATATGGGTCTAACAATTAAAAACAGGAATTTTTTTCTGTAACTCCTCTTGACCCCTCGCAACCCTCCTTGGGGGTCAATTTTCGTTTTACTCTTTGTTAGAGGAACTCTATTCCATGAAAGGAACATGCCTACCAATTTTCAAGCAGGATGATCAAATAGTTTAAAATGGAAATATTTATCAATTACGCCTCTTAATCTCCCGAAATTAAACTTAGTAGTTCATATTCGCGAAACCCATTTTGTAGCGGTTCTCTACTTTACGAAAGGAATCTGCTTATCAAATTTCATGACTGTACGTCTAATAGTTTAAAAATGGGGATAATTATCTATAACGCCACTTGAGCCCCCGCAACGCCACTTCTGGATCTGTTTTCACAAAACCAATTTTGTAGGGGAATTGCACACTATGAAAGGAATCTGCTTAGCAAAATTTGAAGACTGTGCGTCCAATAAATAAAAAATGAAAAAAAATTTATCAATAACGCCCCTTGAACCCCCGCCACGCGGCCTAGGGGTCGATTTTCACAAAACACATTTTGTAGTGTATCTCTATCCTATGAGAGGAATCTGCTTACCAAATTTCAAACTGTGCGTCTAATAGTTTAAAAATAGAAATAATTATTTATATCTGCCTTTAACACCCCGCAACACCCCTTGGGAGTCAATTTTTCCCAAACCTGTTTTGTAGCGGATATTTACTCCATGAAAGAAACATTCCTACCAATTTTCAAGCAGGGAGGTGAAGTAGTTTAAAAACGAAAATATTTATCTAGTACGCCACTAAATCCCCCGCAACGCCATTTAGAGGTCTGTTTTCACAAAACCTTCTTATAGCTGATCTCTACTCTATAAAAGAAATCTACTTATCAAATATAAAGACTGTGCGTCTAATAGTTTAAAAATGGAAATAATTATCTATAACGCCCCTTAAGTCCCGCAACGCCACTTGAGGGCAATTTTCACGAAACCCATTTTGTAGCGTATCTCTACCCTATGAGAGGAATGTACTTACTAAGTTTCAAGACTGTACGTCTAATAACTTAAAAATCGGAATTTCTAACGCCCCTTAAACCCCCGCAAACAATTGCTGCTAATTTGAAATTACAAACAGACACTTCAATTTTATTTATTTGTATAGATATAGATTGGGATTATAATAACTATTGTTTAAATGTGACTAAAAATGTAAAAAAAAAAAAAAAAAGAAAGGATTAAAACTAACCGTAAAACTTATCAATTTTTTGTTTCTTGCATTGCTTTTTGCTTATGAAGCCTTGATTTATTATTTTTAAAAGTGCATCCGAAACAGCCGATGCTCTACTTAACTGAACAGTGAGATAACTATCCAAAAAAAAAAATTACGGCACGTGTCAGCGTATTATCATGTGCGCGTAACACTATTATGTCTCATGAAGGCCATCGGTCGCCAGTAACCAAAACAACGACTTCATTAGCTCAGCTTGGCGTTCAATTTGGCGTTCATCTTGGCATTCAGTTTCACGTTCACCCGTATAGTTCCCGTTCCCGTAAGAATACGGGAATAAAATATAGCCTATGTTACTCCCCGTTAATGTAGCTTTCCATTAGTGAAAGAATTTTTAAAATCGCACCAGCCGTTTCCGAGATTAGCCGGAACAAACAGACAGACAGACAGACAGATAGACAGACAGACAGACAAAAATTTTAAAAATTGGTTTTTTGTTATGAGTACCGTATATACTTTTAGTGCATTAAGTAAAAAGCTGCTAATTTGAAATTACAAACAGACACTTCAATTTTATTTATTTGTATAGATACAAATATTTAAATGCCTTTTGAAGTTTTTTAATAAATAACTAAAATTTTCTTCTAATGTGTTAGAGAAATATATCCCTTATCTTCAAAATATGTCAAATAAATAATATATTCTTTAAGTTTTTCAAAAATAGTCAAAATTTTAATTAAACATTTAATAACTTTGTCATTTATGAAGATAATCTCACTAAACCTTTTTTTTTTTTTTCGTGTGTAGAACAATGTTACCCAAAATCTGCACGAAGATTGAAAAAATTGCTTAAAAATTACGGATTTAAAAAAATTGTGTTTTTAGTCTAATACCATTTTGCGAGAATTAATTCAGCTAAACCAGGGATGGCGAACCAGCGTTCAATGAGTTGAACAGGCTGAGAAACCCGTCCAGCGATAACTAAAAAGTAAAAAATAAATTAAATGTAAAAAAACTTTTTTAAGAACAAGCTTTTATTTAAACGCGCTAAAAAGAATAAAATAAACTTTTCCTTTAAAACTTTTTTTACTATCAACTTATAACGTCATTACACAATTTATATGATATAAAAGCTTGTCGCGAGATATACCTGAGTAGATAAACAAGTAAAATAAATAACTTGACCTGATTGATTTTGGTTTAAAAAATTCAAACTAAGTAAATATGAGTACTTAAACATTGCGACAAGCTTTTATATCATATAAATTGTGTAATGACGTTATAAGTTGATAGTAAAAAAAGTTTTAAAGGAAAAGTTTATTTTATTCTTTTTAGCGCGTTTAAATAAAAGCTTGTTCTTAAAAAAGTTTTTTTACATTTAATTTATATTGTCATAATTTGTGATAGAGATGTAATTTGAAATTTATTGTTTAAAATAATAAAAGTACAAAGATTTCAAAAAATGAATGTTTGGTGTTTTGTTACTTTATATAGGCCGTCATCGTTCCCAACGCTCCATTCCTCTTTCAGTTATATACCTCATTCCCACACACTTATAATGAGTTAGTTATTTTTTTATTTGACTACCAAATATTCAATAGAAATAATTTATATGACAAAGCAACGTTTGTTGGGTCAGCTAGTCTTATCTTGTATATAATTTGATATGCGTTACTGTAACTGGGTTGTTTATTTGGATATATTACTTTCAATTTTAATTACTAAAACTATTTATGCTTGTTTATGTTTCGAGTTCTCATAGTCACATTATTAAAATTGATTTCAAGGTCAATTTTTCTTTAAAAAAATACTTTATGTAACTTGAGCTTTTTCATTAATTTTTTCTGTTCAAGATAGTGTTGAAATTGTTTGTAGATACTCTCAAATGTATGTTCTGTAAAAGTTAGTTTGGATTTAGGTCTGAGATCTCTGGTTATATTTTTTAAAAAAATCTTGTGTTTTTTCGAAGTTTAGCTAGAAAAATAATTATTAAAAATCAACAAGGAAACAGAATTTCAAATCCATACTAACTTTGATTCGCCATAATACATTAAACATAAATCACTTAAAATGACTAAAAAATTTTAAAAATTGGGCATTTTATGAGTTTGAAAAAATTTAAATTCTTTATTTTTTTTAAATAGTGAAATATAACTGGTCAAACTGACTTTTTGCTTTCAGAATCAACTTAATATAATTTGAATATAAAGCATAAATTGTATTTTTACTGTTACTGTCTCCAAAAAATACTTATAATTGAAGGTACATTTTAGCTTTAAAAACAAAGTGTCTTATGCCAATTAAAAAAAAAGACCACCTCAATTACTGGAAATTATTTGTTAGGTCTGGTTGTAC
This sequence comes from Trichonephila clavata, assembly GCA_019973975.1. NCBI lineage: Eukaryota > Metazoa > Arthropoda > Arachnida > Araneae > Nephilidae > Trichonephila > Trichonephila clavata. Next base: position 9,216 of record BMAO01004239.1, on the reverse strand, counting down.
AATTTTTCTTGTTTAAAAAAATCTTATTTTTGAATGCTGTTACTGAAATATATTCAATTACTTTAATGATCTAAAAAGTTTATGGAATGTCTAACACAACAATCTTGTAATTACGTTTTTGTTTTAAATTCACATATTTTTATACACTCATGCCTATAAAGTAAGGATGATGAAGTTCAGGCAAAGAAAGAGACAGAAGATAAACAAATTAGACTTATTTGTAAAGTCTATTTATTAAACAAAAGGTAAAGGGCAAAAAAGATGCTATATGTTTGACATAATTAATAAAAATTTCGATTTTTACTCCCTGGAGCAAATTTTAAAAAAGAACCTATTTACAAAAAACAGTATAACATGGTTAGTATGATGGTTAATACGGAGTATATCTCCCGGACAATGCAATACAGGCCTTACAACGCCTACGCATGCTGAGTATCAAATTATCAATCTGATCTTGGGGAATATTACATCACTCATCAAGCAATGCCCTCCGAAGTCCTGGTAGACAGATGCGATGGGGTTGACGGGCTGCAATTCGTCAGTCAAGCATATCCCACACATGCTCTATTGGACTCAAGTCCGGTGAGTATGCTGGCCAATCCATACGGGTGATATCCTCCGATTGAAGGCATTCATCTACAATGTCTGCACGGTGAGGACGGGCGTTATCATCCATAAACAGAAATTCAGCACCCATGGCGCCCCGAAACAAACGTACATGTTGTTCCAGAATGACATCCCGATAGATGTGGCCTGTCATCGTTACACTCTGAACATACAGGTCAGTTCTGGAACCAAGAATAATTCCTCCCAAACGAGCCATCCTGCACCACCGTAACGGTGTCGTTCAATGGTGTTCTCTTGGTGGTAACGTGTACCTGGCGCTCTCCATATGAAAGTCCGGCGAGAATCAGACTGCAAACTAAACCTGGACTCGTCGGAAAACATGACACAAGACCACTGTTGCGGTGTCCACAATGCATGCTCTCTACTCCAGGTTAATCGCAGGCGGCAGTGAGCTGCGGTAAGGGGAACACATCTGACAGGCCTACGAGCATATAGACCAACGTGCCCTAAGCGTCTGTACACGGTCTGCCCTGAAAATGCCGCACCGGTAGCTGAAGAGAGCTGAGGAGATATGTCTGATGCTGTGCTCCGTCTGTTTCTTTTGGCAGTAACTGCCAAATACCGGTCCTCCTTCGGCGTTGTAACTCGGGGGTGACCTGTGCTGTAACATCTACTCACTTTACCATCATCTTGGAATCGTTGTCAAAGCCTGGAGATGACACTCTGGGCCATTCCAAGTTCCTCGGATACTTCTAGCTGGGTACGTCTACATTCCAGTCGTCCGATAATTCTACCACGTAAAAAATCATCCAAATGTTTCCTTTGTGCCATAACTATGCGGTTAACTGCACTAAAGCGCCTGTGAACAATTTGACTTCTTTGCCACCATTCCTTATATACCCCTCTCTTACACTCTTGTCATTGTGACGTACTATCCGCGCCATCTGGGGGTTGCCTGTAATTTGCATATTCCTCTTCAAGATGTGTGTGGTAATTGTACAGGTGAAATTTTTATTTTTGAGTTCAATTTCTGTGTGATTCTGAATTATCCTTAATTTATGGACATGAGTGTATAATGTTATTCATCATTTAAATTGTACAGAAGTATTTGTTTGGCTGACATGATACATTTTAAATTTAATTGTAAATGGTAATTTTATGCGACTACTCATTTATATATATATTGTATTGTATTTTACCATTCTAATTTGCAATTCATTGTGTTGTAAAAATAAAATTCATTTTTTCACCAATGGATGAATGTTTATTATTAATCAAACACTTTCATATTAATTCGCTCTATTATGAGGTGAACAACGGCCTAAGAAATAATTTTTTTTACAAGTTTAAATTGTATTTTGGAACTATCTTTTGCTTATAGATAAAAAAAAACATTTTATTATTTTTATAAATTATATATATTTCAATAAGAAAAATATATTTAAAACTGAGGATATTTGAATTTCTGAAAATTATTCTACCTTTTCTGATGATACATTCATTTCCTTAATATTGCATAATTTAGAAAAATTAAATCAACATGTTATAGGCACTTTACATAAAGAAAAAAAAAGTATTATTTGTTATAAAAACTGTAATGTAAATTCTTAATATAGTTCATACTCGCATTAATAATAATTTGTGATCCAAGTGTCGCATACCCATGCACATGTTTATTTATTGCATGATGCTATTTTTATATAAATTTTTTGTTTGATGCTTAATATATTAAGTGCATTTAAGCTTTCTGAAGGTAACTTTTTAATATGCTGAGAGAGCTCCTAACACTTGCTATAGTAACTGCAACTTAAGAGATAAGTATTAAAACAGTTAATACATGTAGAAATAACTTATTGTATTTATTTAGCATGTATTGCGATATATCTTGTGTAATATTTAAATCTTTTACTTTTAAAATCAAATTCTGTTGCTAACTCATTTCATCTACATTTTTGTTCTAAACTTTACAAAAGTCTTGAAACTTTTTCTAATTCCTGTTTTACGTTGGTTTTCAAATCAGAATTAATATTTGGTGTACTTCTAAATCTAACTGTGCAATAACTGTATTAATATTGCAGTGTTATAGAAGTAACATCTAAATTCCTCTACCGGGTTTTTTTCTAACTTGCTAAATGATGCACTATTCTATTTTTAGAGTTTTTTTTATTTTGTTTACATGATATATTAACACACAGGGTTATATTTACTTAATAGTTTTATTAAACTAAAAAAAATTCCATTATTAGCCGTTCATATTACTTCAGGCGTTTCCACAAAGTGAGAGATTATTAAACGCTAAAAATTGAATGACATGTACAACCCTTTGAAATATCAATTTGTGTCGTTACATTTCCTTATTTATAAAAAGTTTGCTTCATCAATAATTGAACATGGCAAACTAAACACCCATTATAGCCTCCTGTGTTACGTCTGGTGATTTCAGTGGTAGAATGAAGACGATCTTTTTTGTCTTTTATAAGGTTTTATTGCTGGACGACACGGACATGACACGAACATTAAACATATATGATTAAAACTTAGGTTGTATTATTAGGGCAACCACCCTTCAATTACAGATTACAACTGTACCAAATGGTAGCTCACCTGCCACTGAGCTCCTACACATAACCAAAACAAAAGTTTCGCGTTACAGAGCAGCGCCCTCTATACGACGCTTTTCAACACTCCCCACCTGTGAACTTTTAAGTTCACACAAAACATAATACAATAACAAATTAAACAATAAAAAGTTCTAACACTAACTAAGGAATATTACATTACAATTAAAATCAAGATATTTAGATACACACATACACAATAAATTACACATTCAATTACTTAATACAAAATACTAATCATTCTACAAAATATAAAAGCAAAGTATGTAAACATTCATTAAAAATTCACATTAACAAATTGAAGAAAATTAATATATGATAAAATCGTAAATATATAGATTACAGAACATAACTCAATTAGTTACAAAATTCATATTAAATTAATAATTATACTTCAAGATTATACAGCAATTGAACTGGTCTTCTTATGGCATTATTTTTAGTTTTAACAAGACAAGAGCGAATCTTACCATCTCTTCCAGTATAAGTTTCAATAATCTTACCCATTGACCACAGATTCCTAGGGAAGCGGTCATCATGTATGAGTACAACATCATCAACCTTAAATTGACAAGTTACTTTAGAAGGAGGACATATATTCATAGATCTTAGAGATAGCAAATAGTGTTTCCTCCAACGATTCCAAAACTGATTTAATAAATTTTGCTGATGTCTATATCTCTTAAGTAAAGAAAGTCTAGACCCAGTAAGGTCTTCTCTGGATACTCTTGTTACTGGAAGAGAAAGTAAACGTTTACCTATTAAGAAATGTGCAGGAGTTAGTGGTGAGGGCTCAGAAGGGTCATCATAGATATAAGTTATTGGCCTTGAATTTATCATGGCTTCGATTTCTACGAATACAGTTTCTAGCTCGTTCAAAGAAAGACTAGAACGGCCAATTATTTTTCGTAAACAAGTTTTAATTGTTCTGAAATGCCTCTCCCAGAACCCTCCCCACCATGCTCCTTTTTCTACAATATATTTCCACGTTATACCATGAGTTGAAAACAAATCTTGTACAGATGGATGTAGCATACATCTCCAAAATTTTTTCAATTCTAACTCAGCACGCTTGAAAGTTTTAGCGTTGTCTGAGTAAATTGTTGAACAGAGTCCACGTCGGGAAATGAATCTGCGGAAAGCAAGCAAAAATTGTTCTGTGCTCATTGAAGGAAGAAGTTCGAGATGCAAGGCTCGAGTGGTTGCACATGTGAACAACAGCAGGTAGTGTTTCTTATCACTGTCTTTTATGAAAAAGGGACCTGCAAAGTCCAATCCTGAAATTGAAAATGGAGGTGATTCCAAAACTCGATCTGGTGGCAAAGGGGCGATTTCTTGGTTACCAGGACGTACTGTGTATTTTTTGCACAAGAAACACCTACTTAAAATAGATTTGACACATTGACGTCCTTTTAAAATCCAAAACTTCTCTCTGACTTGGGCTAAAGTAGCCTCAACACCAGCATGAAGTAAATGTTTATGGGCATGTAGAATTACTAATTCACTGTACCTATCCTTGTTAGGTAGCAACAATGGGTGTTTTTCTCCAAAATCTAGATCAGAGAGAGAGAAATGAAGTCTTCCCTTTAGACGCAGAAGACCATGCATATCTAGCTCTGGGTTAAGCGAATAAATTTTAGATGCCTTGTCTAGAGACTTTCCCTGAGAAAGATCTAGAGTCTCCTTTCGAAAGTGTTTTCGTTGGATAGCTTCACCCAATAGCGCTCGGCACTTGAAATTTCAGTTGAACTTAACGGGCCTTTTAATTTGATGGATTTTCTTTGAGTATTGTTGATAAATCTCATGACATACGCCGTGATTCGATGAACTCTCAATAAACTACTGAATCGGGTCAAATCCAACAAAGTCGAAGTTTCAATGTCTCGAATAGTAGCGGTAAGAGAATGAATGTCCTTAGATCTTTTTTCATTCACAACACTCTCCTCGTTGACATGTCTTTGCTGATTCTCCGGCCAAAAGGTATCAGGCTTAGAGAGCCAACGAGGTCCCTGTAACCAAAGGGAACTCTTCACAAGGTTGATTGCACTTTCTCCCCGAGATAACAAGTCCGCTGGATTTTCCTTTCCACTACAGTGAGACCACTGTTTAGGATCAGTGAGAGATTGAATCTCCGAAACCCTATTGCATACAAAGGGCTTCCAGTTCCTTGCACATCCCCTTATCCAATGGAGAACTATTTGACTATCAGTCCAAAGAAATAGTCGTTGGCTCAGATCGGGAAATAAACTAGTCAAGTAATTAGCTAATTTGGCAGCTACTAAGCCTGCCATCAGTTCTAAACGGGGCAAAGTCATTGTTTTCAATGGAGCTACACGACCCTTTGAAATGATAAAACTAGTGCGAATATGTCGTTTATCATCTAGGTATCGAAAATACCCAACCGCACCATACGCTTTAGGACAAGCGTCAGCAAATATGTGAAGGCTGACATCATATTTCTCATTACTAACAAAATACTTCCTTGAAATAGAAAAGTTCTGCAGTAATTTTAATTGGGATCGCCAAAGCACCCATTCCTTCCTCATCTCCTCTGGTAGGGTTTCATCCCAATCAAGTCCTGCAATCCATATTTTTTGTAACAGGATTTTCATTATCATCGTAAAGGGCTGAGACAATCCCATTGGATCGTAAACTCTCGCTACAGTCTGAAGAATAGTTCTCTTAGTAGCCTTTTGAGGAATACGATCGAATGAATTCTCTAAGAATTCGCAATTTAATTTTATCTCGTCCATTTCTGGGGTCCAAACCATGCCCAAAAATTTTGACTCTTTAGTCAATCCCACATTGAAACCCTTTTCAATCCATAAAGAATTAAGTTCCGAGGAATTGGATCTTAATTTCCGTAGATCCATCCCAGCATTTAAGAAAATTTTAATTGCGTCTGTTGACAATCTATATGCATCTTTTATTGTGTCTGCGCCATAATACAAATCGTCTACATATAAAGATGAATCGAGCATTTTATAACCTTCCGGATTTGTATTTGCATATTTTTTTATATGATATTTTATCGTCATTGCTAAAATTGCTGGACTACAGCAGAGTCCGAATGGAAGACGTTTAAATCTTAAAATTTTATGTTCATCTTCACTTTTACCATACCAAAGAAATTTTAAATAATCCCTATCCTTTTCTGCGATACTTATCATTAAAAATGCTTTGGCAATATCTCCGTTAAAAGCAATTTCATATTTGCGAAATTTTAAAATTACGTCCAATACAAGAGGGGACAAATTAGGCCCAATATCTAGAAAATCATTAAGGGATTTTACGTTTTTAGATCGTGAAGAGCTCGCGTCATAAACAACTCTACAACTCGTAGTTTCATTTCGTTTAAGTATTTCTCTATGTGGCATAAAATACGACGAATCATATCCTTCATCTGAACATTCCTCAACTATACCCTCTTTAATTTGCTCTTCTATTACTCTTTTATACTGCTCAAAAATATCGGGATTTCTATTTAATCTATTCTTAAGATTTTCAAATCGCCTTAATGCAACTGCGAAATTATTTTCTAACTGACCCATTTCCGCCTTCCATAGCAAGCCAACAGAATATCTATTATTTTCAAATTGTATTTGCCTTTCGAAACCCTGAATTATCTCCCTTTCCTCCTTAGAAACAGTTTGGTTGTCAGTAATTCCCATCAAATCTAAACTCCACAAGGATCTTAAAGAGTCCTTCACGCAAGAAGAAAGATTTATAATCGCACTGTTTTGAGTTTCGAATTCTCCCTCCCGTGTGTAGGGGGGATCTTGTAACCCTGCCGGTACCCAACCAAAACGAGTTGAAATCGCATAAATTTCTTTCCCTATTCTGACCTTTTCACCTCTTACTATTTGCCAATAGTGATCCACCCCAATGAGAATTCCCACTGTGGTCTCGGACAACCCCGCAATGTGTAACCCTAACTTGTTCATAGCCTTTAGTGTCAACCGCGAAGGGGCAGTGACCTCTGCCGCCGTTATAACTTCAGTAACGAGGCAGCTAACTTTTATTTTATTTGTTTGCTTCATATCCGAAATAAACAGCTCGACAACGGAGTATGTTTTGGGTGTGGCATGAGTCATTCCGAAGGAAAAAACAGAAAGTATTTCTTCTCCTACAATTTTTAAGTTTAATTTTTTCACTAAACTAACATGTATAAAACTTCGCGTAGCACCACAATCTAGAATTAAATTAGTTAACTCAATTTTTTCCTCATGAAAAGCTAGTACGGAACATGTTTGTAATAAAGGATCTTTTTTACATAAAGATTTATTTTGAATAACAGAAAGAGAATGCTCATCCGGAGAGTTAATTGGTTCTTTTACGAGATTACTTTGCGGGTTTTCAATATTTTGATTGACAATTTGATTTGAAGCTGTTCGCTTGTTGTTTTGATTTAATCTATTAGTACATATTGATTCATGATGCGATTTAAGTCCGCATTTTAGACAATTACTTTTATTTTTACAATTTTTACTAATATGATACTTCCGGAAACAAATATAACAACGATTTTCGTTACGTAATTTATATAATTTTTCTTTTACACTCTTATAACAAGAAAATGAGCAATGGCATTGATTACAAAAGATGCACACACGATTGTCAACAGTATTGAAACTCGCAGCCGTGGGTACATTTCTAGACATTTTTCTATTTTCATATTTTGCCTGTTCGAAACGTGGAGACCATGTATTTGTTTTCTCTTGTGTCAAAGAACTAGCCGCTTCACGACATTCTATTTCGGTTTTAATGAAATTCAATAAATCTGTCACGCTTATGTCTTCTTTTGAATTTTTCCTTCTATTAAATTCCAGAACAAATTCTTCTGGAATAGATTTTAATAAAATTGGTATTAATAATTGACCAAATGATCCTTTCGTAACTCCCTGAGAATCCAGGTTTCGAACAGCAATTTCTATTTCATCGTATAAATTTCTTAAAGCTTTAACATTATTTGAATTCTTTACCGATTCTAGTTTTAACAATTTATTCATGAATTGACTAATTATAATGTCTTTTTTTCCAAATCTTTCTTTTAAAGCTTTTATGCTCTCATCATAATTCTTTTCATTTAATTCTAGTGAAGCTACGACATTATGTGCTTGACCTATAAGTAATGTTTTTAAATACGCAAATTTTTCTACTTTACTTAAGCTTTCATTTTTATCTATCGTACTTTCATAACTATTCCAAAATTCTGTAAATTTTGTTGGGTCACCTGAATATTTTTCTAATACTAGTTTGGGAAGTTTTACTGAACTGTGAGCACTTTGCAGGTTAATCCTGCTTTCATCAGGAATTTTATTGAAAGATTCTGTTCTTTCTCCTTTTCCTAACACTCGTGCTATTCTTTTCACAGCTCGAGAACATTTTTCCTGATATTCCTCTGAGTTCGTTACATCCGTTTCTAAAGACTCTAATTCTATTAATGAATGAATTGAGTCATCAATTTCTTTTAAATTACTTTTCTTTTCTAATAATAATTCCTTCAAATCACATAATTCATCCCTGTCATCATTCGTTTCTAAATTATCTTCAACTTTCTTAATTAGCTTAGTAGTTAATGTTCTCAGCGCAGTTCGCTTACGTTTTAATCTATCTAATTGTTCCTCCATTATTTCGTGTCAATATAAATGTACCCAAGACTGCAATTATTACTATCAAATCTTCAAATTTAAAATCAAATATTTTAAACTCTTACCTCAACCCTGGGCACAGTTTGGATGTAGTAGAACCTTGACGGCCGATGCGCCACTATTACGTCTGGTGAATTCAGTGGTAGAATGAAGACGACTTTTTTGTCTTTTATAAGGTTTTATTGCTGGACGACACGGACATGACACGAACATTAAACATATATGATTAAAACTTAGGTTGTATTATTAGGGCAACCACCCTTCAATTACAGATTACAACTGTACCAAATGGTAGCTCACCTGCCACTGAGCTCCTACACATAACCAAAACAAAAGTTTCGCGTTACAGAGCAGCGCCCTCTATACGACGCTTTTCAACA
>BMAO01004238.1:0-25040 GCA_019973975.1 Trichonephila clavata | reverse complement strand
AGTTAATCAAATAAATGTATAAAATACACTGGTGTGCAAAAATTAAGGACGAGACGGTTTTTTCAATATAACTTTGTACAAAAGCATTCCAAATCAACACATTTAATACCGTAAGATCCCCAATACGTAAGGACATGAGTAATGTAAGCAACACTTACTAAAAGAGAAATCAGAGGGATAAAAAGAAGCTTTATTGAAAAAGTAGCATGGAGCGCAATGCGACTGAGGCCGAAACATCCCTGTGATGGTGTCCAGCAAGAAATATCCGGTCTTTAGTAGGGGATATGATCTCCCTGACTGCTAGGCAGGTTTCACAGCGTCTGCCCATGCTGAGAATGAGGTGTCAATGAGTTGTTGAGGCATTGCTGCCCATTCGTCTTGCAGCGCCAATCGAAGCTCCGGAATCGTTACTGGTGGTAAGGTACGAGCTGCCAAGCGTCTGCCTAGAAAATCCCTACATGCTCGATGGATTGAGATCCGGAGATTGTGCCGGCCAATCATACGTTCAATATCCTCACTCTCTAAGAGCTGTTCGGCAGCTACTGTGCGATGACATGGTGCATTGTCGTCCATGAAAAGGAACTGGGACCCATAGCGCCTCTAAAAAGACGCACATATGGAAGAAGAATCTCGTTACAATAACGGGTCCCGTTGACTGAACCTGCGTCGAAGATGTGAAGGCCTGTACGACTACCAAGCATGATGCCTCCCAAACGAGAACACCGCCACCTCCATACCTGTCCCTTTCAATGATGTTCGAGGGATGATTGCGGCTTTCCCGCTCTCTCCAGATGAGTATGCGATGAGAATCGCTACTCAGACTGAATCTGCTCTCATCTGTAAAGAGTACTCGTCCCCATTCATTGTCTCTCCAATTCGGTATTCCCGGCACCACAGAGAACGCCTTCTCCGATGGGCAGGCGTTAGAGGTACACACCGTACAGGGCGTCGTGCAAACAGACCACCACCGTGCAGTCTTCTGGCCACGGTAAAACGCGATATCGGTCGTCCAGTCGCCTGTGTCGTGTGTCTAGCGATTTCTCCCGCTGTCTGCCGCTGTTTCTTCTGGCCTGTAAGGCAATATACCGGTCATCTGCGGGTGTGGTTCCTCGTGGACGACCACTACTGAACCCCGGATAGCTGTTCCTGTAGTTTGAAATTGTCTCCAAAGTCGTGAAACGATGCTGTGAGCAATTCCGAACTCTGCAGCCACACTTGTCACACTGCGACCTTCCTCCAACTTCCAATGATTCGACCTCGGGTAAAAGCATCCAGATGTCGTCTAACAGATTGATTATTCCCATTTCTCGCTGAGGCAGCAACTCGGTGTGATTTTAACTGCTATACGGTGTGCAATCTCTTTGCCAGAAATACTAATCTTACACCGACAACATGCTTTACACTCAGACACTCCCCATTACGTCTACCTGCATATCTGCGCATGTGCTACCGTACATCACCTCACTTAATCTCCTGATTGGTCTTTCTGTCCGCTCTGCCTCTTCGTTCAGCTGATATGCTAATTTTTCGACTTCGTCCTTAATTTTTGCACACCAGTGTATTCATACGGTAAGTTGTGCTAATTTCTCTGTATTAAAAAGTATAAAAAAACTATTTGCTCTTTCAAAAGTCATGCTACATTAATACAAAAGCGTAAAAGAAAAACAAAGTTAAAATATTATTTATAAAATAAAAAGAACTGTTTTCAAATGTGGTAACGATGTCACCATCTCAAATTAAGAAGGAAAAAAAGAAAATTAATTATTGTAAATTTTTTCAAAAAATTCTTGGTAATTTTGTAAACATTGGAGATCCAACTTGTTGCTGTAATGTATGTTTACCTCTATATTAACACTTAAATAAAATAATTTATTTGAATTACTTTGGTTTATATAGTACGATAATTGTGTTTTCTTACAAGAGTTACAAAGTACTAAATGTGCATATCAAGCAATATATATTCTTAATATAATATATTTATATCTCTCGAACCGTTATTCCTTTCTTGAATTACCTGTGCTTTGTTTATTGTTGAAAGGAAGGAAAGTACTAGGTAACTATGCAATTGCTAATATTTTATTAATATTACTAGCTGCATTGCCTGGCGTTGCATGGGTTTCTTCAAGTGTATATAGTTTTGCCTTACAAATTTCCTCTTCCCGTCTCGATGTAAGCACTCTTCATGATGTGTTTGGGGCTTCCATATAAATATATCATTGAAGTGCCCTTTTTTTTAAGTTTCTCCCAACACCTTGCCCCGTGAGACGGGTTTGTTTCCTGTCCAATTAGCCGGGCGTTGCACAGTCTCTTACGAAGTACACCACTTTATTCCCATGGAAATTTCCTCCTTCACTCTCGATGCCAGCACTTCTAGGAAAGTGATTTCTTTATTTATGTTATTAACATTCCCTTTTTTCTTAATTTCTTCCACTTCTTTTTCTTGTTAGGAATATTTATTTCTCCTCTTTTAGCCCGGTGTTGTAAGGGCTGTTTCGAGTATAAAACAGTATTTCCCTATTTCTTACCCCCAGACTTAAGATCAAATCTTTCTATTTGCGATTAATAATTTACAATACTAATCTAATTTTATCCAATTAAATGCAGCCGTTAGACATTTTTTTAAAATAATTAATTTAGTAATGAATAATAAAAAACAATACTGTTTTAGTTTTTAAAAATATTAATTTTCATTTATATATAACTGCATGGCCGGGGATTTTTCTTGCTTGTAACTGTTTTTCTTGTTCTGTTTTTTACATACACAAGTAATAATGTTTGCATACGAACTCTCTGAAAGTTTTCTTTCCTCACATGCTCCATAAGCCCTCAAACTCTTGAATTCCGTGGTATAGGCTTACCACCATTAATTATTATTGGCAAGTGGCTATTTTGACAGTTATTTTCATTGTTTTACGCTTCCCCCGAAGCGAAAAGCTACGCTTTTTTAAAAACAGTTTTATGCATAAAAAAGGCCAAAAGATAGAAATTCTTAAAATTTTATGAATTTTTAAAGAAGTTATACAATATTCAGTTTCGAATTAATTTGTAAGCATTGGAAAAGGTAAAAAATGTACCAATCTGCTTCAAAAATAGTTTTATCTCTTTTCGGAATTTAAATTTAAAAAATCCATAGATATAGTGTTTTTTATAAAAAAAAAATATTTCAAATGAATCACATATTAAAAGTAGTTATTTTTCAATCAAAGTGAATGAATCTGTCATAAAATTCCAGTTTTGATTAAAACCGGATCACATATGTAATTGTAAAACTATGATTTCAAGGATATATTTCACGTTAATCACATGTTAAAAGCATTTATTTTTAATTTGTGAATGAATTAAATCAAAACAGCTTTGCCATAAAATTTCAGTTTGTCTGAAATCAATTTTCAGGGCCACCTTATGTCATTGGTGCATATGTTATGGCTGCACGGTCGAACGCTGCACGGGCATTTACGAGTGTATAACTTTTTGCCTATGAAAATTTCCGCTTTTCCTTTTGATGTCATTACTTCCTCATTTTTGTGTGGTTTCTATATTTTGTCATTAAATTCCTTTTTCGAATTTTTCCACTTCTTTGGCCCGTCAGAGGTATGTTTTCCTCCATTTAGCCAGGCGTAGCACGGGATTTCTCAAATAGTATAACTTTATCCCGATGGAAATTTTCTTTTCCCCTCCGGATGCCAGCACTTCTGGGTGAGGGTGTATGCGCGATGTGAATGATTTCTTTACTTATGTCATTAAAATTATTTTTCCAAAATATCTCCAATTTCTTTTCCTTTACAGATAAGTTCCTTTTCCCTCGGTTTAGCCCGGCGTTACACGGGCCTTTTCATGTATAAAACTCTTTTTCCCTTCTTTTTTCCCCAAGTGATAAGATCTTTCTTTAAATTTCTAATTTCGATTTGTAATTTACAAAACTAATCTAGTTTTATCCACAAGAAAACCGACCATGTACGATCTTATTATTAAATAATTAATTTTGTAATGAATAATACAAAACAATACCAATTTAGTTTTTTTTAAATACTAATTTATATCCGTTTTTATTAAATAATGAATGATAAATGACTCCTTATTTCTGGATGTTTGATTATTTGATTAAAATATGTAATTATGAAAAGAAGTGTGGGAGAGAAAACCTAGACACATACATTTGGTTGCATTAACTGCATAAAAAGATTCAAAATGAAAATAATACTATCTAATAAAAATATTTCTGCATTTTCTTATATTTTTAATGTTTTTCACACTAAATTGCTTTTTATAAAAATCAAGAAAACTATCTGTTGGGGCGTATCAGAAAGTAGTCTTTCTGAACATGCTCCATAAGCCTCACACACACATACACAAACTGGTCAATTCTGTCGTAGGTTACTGGCATTTCGTGATTTTAACAGTTTTTTTCGTTGCAATTTTATGGCTCCTTGAAATGGAAAAACGCCTTTTTTAAAAATATTTTATGTGCAAAAAAGCAGAAAAATAGAAAACTTTCAAAATTATATATATATATATATATACAAAATTCTCAAAATTTTTAAAATAACTTTAACAATATGCCATCTCAGTCTAACTTGGCAGCGTCGAGAAATATATACACAATTTACCAATCTACTTTAAAAATAGTCATAGCTTTCTTTTTTTTTCAGAATTTAAATCTAAGTAAATCGATAGAAAATCACTGGCATTTTCGTGTATAAATTTTTTTCCCTTCTATTCTTCCAAGTGATAAGATGTTTATTTAAATTTCTATTTTTGATTTGTAATTTACAAAACTAATCTAGCTTTATCCACAAAAAAACGGACACTGTATAATAATTAAATAACAATTATTAAATAATTAATAAAAAACAACACTGATTTAGTTTTTTAAATTATTAATTTATATCCAGTTTTATTAAATAATGAAGGAAAAAGGACTGCTTATGTCTGGATGTTTTATTATTTGATAAAAGAAGTATGGGTGAGAAAATCTAGACATTTGCTTGCATTCACTGTATAAAGAAAGATTCAATAGAAAATAATAGTATCTGAAGGAAACATTTCAGCATTTTCTTATATTCTTAAAATTTTTCAATCTAAATCGCTTTTTTAAAAATAAAGAAAACTATGAGCTGTGATGCATCAGAAAGTTGTTTCTTTCAGCACAGGCTCCATAGGACCTCAAACTGGTCAATTCGGCTGTAGGTTTATCACAATTAATTATTACTGGCATTTGGTGATTTTAGCAGTTTTTTTTTTCGTTGCATTTTTATGGCTCCTTGAAACGGAAAAGTGCCTTTTTTAAAATATTTTATGTGCAGAAAAATAAAAAGTTTTCAAAATTACGAAATTCCGCAAATTTTTTAAAGAAGTTTTACAATATTCCCTCTAAGTCTAACGTGGCAGCGTCGAGAAATGTATATACAATTTACCAATCTGCTTTAATAATAGTCATAAAAATTTATTTTTTTTTGTTTAGAATTTAAATCGAAGAAAATCCATAGGATGTGTAAAAAATGTAAAACATTGTAGAAATTGGGATTTTAATAATACATTTCAAGTTAATCACATGTTAAAAACATTTTTTTTTTAAACAGAGTAAGTTAATACAGTCAATAGAGCAACGTCATGGAATTCCAAGTTTGGCTGAAAACCGAACTACTAGGACCTAGTACTATCGAATAGTACTAGGTAACTGTGCAATTGCTAATATTTTATTAATATAATCATCTCTAATTTTAGTGTTGATGGTTAGACAAATGCTTATTCATCGCGCCCGCATGCACGCACACATACAGACATACATATACAAACAGCCCGGAAGAAAAGAAAAATAATAAAAGTAATGTATTTGTCACACTTTCTTCAGCAATATGCTATTTATATATGTGTATTTCTACACGATTTGAGATCAAAAGAAAAAAAAATACAGCAAAAACATTTTTTCCTAATGTTTTTCCTATATGTGTTTAATCTTGTTCGGTTTCATACTTAAATAGTACGAATTTCCATGCATCGTAAAATTTTGAAAGATGCGTAAACTGCTTTACAACATCCAAATATATCGCACTAAAAAAGGCTAACCTGTCACAAATTCGATTTAAGCCATTAAGTGTATGTCCTTTCCTTTGTCACATTAGGCTTACCCTCAGTTCGATTCTTAAGTAATCAAACATTTATTACCTTCAAACGACGGAATACTCGAAATTGCTTTCGAATTTCGTCCCTGCTGAAAAGGTGTCAGCAGTTTTGAATATCGATTAGCACGTCTGTCTCCAGGCGAACTCTTATCTTTGTGCATACATCAATAAAAAGTTTCCCAACCTCATTATAGGATATAGACACGTCTCAATGTCGATATTTGTCTGGAATCTAGGACCAAATTATTAGTTTTTAGGATTTCCTAGGCGATATGATTTTTTAGTTTCTCAAGTAACTTATGACTCTATTTTGTACTTTTTTGGAAAAATTGATTAATCTTAGAAATTAGTTCTATTTTATAAAAAATCTTAGAGAGAAAATTAAAATTTATAATTTGATATTTAAGGAATGATATTAATTCGACATAATCATATATTATTTAGTTTCTTTTTAATATTTACTTCCTTCTTCATTCTAATTCACATCGTATGAATCAGATAGAATAGGTTCTTTCTGAAGCAATAACCAGATGTGCCAAAAACATTTTGGAGAAATAAGATTGCTATTGGCACTGACATAATCCATCTTAAATCTGTTTTGCTATTTAATTTAACAAAGTTTGCTAAAACTTTAGTTGATTTGGCAATAATTCCAAACTATTATTATCAAGAATTGGCACGGTTTCTATTGTAAGAATAAAAATATAAATAAGATGTTTGCAGAACTTATAAAATAACATACCAGAGAAAATTTTATATAAGCTCAAAACTTTTAAACATTTCATAAGTACATAAGTTTTTTTTTAGCCATATTAAGAAAGAAAATTATTCGAAAACATTTTATTTAAGCGTTTTTAAGTAACAATACTTAGAGCATGTTTTATGAAAGAAAAGAAATTTATGTGATGATCAATATAAAAATTAATGTTTCGGATTTTGTTTTCAAACATTTGGTCATTATAGTAGTTTATTAACTCATTTTTGAACGCAGTTTGTTTAGCTTATCCCTTACCCTCTGAGAAAAAATCAATGAATGTTTTATTTAGATCATAAGGTGTTTTAGGGGTATATTTGAAGTGCATTATGTTGCAGTTATTATTGTTCTAATGCAGTGCTTCTCAAAATTTCAATATTTCACCCAATGTTCAATAATAATTATCATCGTGCCATCCCCTGCCATGCAGTAACAACATATTGGATTCAAGAATACTATATTTTGACGCTAAAGCTTCAATAGGACTTTAACCTTTTTAGTGCCACCAGCGTATACAAGCGTATTGCTGATCCAAAGCATTAATTACCAAGTACGCATATATACTTCATTCCAAAGTATTATCCTTTCTTTGCCCTGCATTCCATAAAATTATTTCGAAGGCTTTGAAATACAATAAAAGGACATTGACAGAAATTTTACGAAGGATTTACTTATTTTAGCTTATTTGCTTTATTTTTTTATTCCTTTTTTCTCTCTCTCCTTCCCCCTAATACCTCATATACACGCGCCTATGAGGAAAACGGTGGTATTGAGGAGCAAATCGCGTAACTTTTAATCTACAGTTGAGGGATTAATAACAAAATGAACAAATTATCATGGAAAGTGTTATTTTTTGTAAATAATTTTATATATGACAAGCCATGGGGTTCCTTGTAAATATTAAACTTGTTTTTAAATTAGTATAATTAAATTAATTATAAAACACACATTGTGCTGTACTGATATGTTTATAAGTGAATTATATCAGTGTAAATGTGTATTTAATTTTTTATTGTGTCAGAATGTATTTTCTTTGTTTACTTTAAGCAAATTAATATATTTTTCAAATAATCTTTTGTTTTCCTCGTTTCAATACTCTCGAGCCCTTCCCCCCTCCATAGAGTTATCACGCCCCACTAATGGGGTGCGTGCCATAGTTTGATGTAAGCTCTAATGTAAATTTTACTATCCTTCTATTTGAAATTCTAAAGATTACTGCGTTTATTTCCTTGAGATATATGTATATATATATCATATACGTGGCCGTTGAAAAGGATTTCCTTAATAGTATCGCTATTTTTGATGCAAAGCCGAGCTAGTCCTTTCAACTAGTGAATACAATTTATTGAACATTAACATATAGCGTTCCACATAACAGGAACCACACAAGAAAACACAAAACACAAACCAAGCTGTAGTCGATTACGTGACGAAAGACAAAGACAGAAGACGGTGGCCTCCAGAAATCTCAGTAAATATATGCAGCTCAAATCACATGATCTGAGTGGGTGGATAGATGGAGTTCAAAATACTCTCGTTAGGCGGCTGGCTAACTTATTACTAAAATGTGGGTCCTGAAGGGATGGACCATAGGTAATTAAAAGATATTTTAAAGGACTATATTACTCGAATTATTACACACACACATATATATTATATATATGATATATAAAAATTTTCGAAAAAAAAATTTTAAAAATCGTAGGCATAATATTAGAGAACTACCAGATATCAAATAATTCTGTTATATATAGTATAAACAGTAATTGAAAATTATAGACAAATTCTATTTTAGAAAAGTTAAGCTAAATAAAAAGTAATATCTTATTTTTTATGCGTCAGAAACACTGTAGTTTGTTTCATCTTCAAAAATCCCAAAATCTCAGATAGTTTAAATTAAATTTAAAGTATTAGAGTATCTCTTGTTCTAGTACTTCAAAACACAAAGAAAAAAATTTGCTTTATTTTCCTCGTATAATTTGACATCTACCTTACAAAATTTCTTCTTTAAAATATAATTCATCACACCGGCTTTGCATGTATTTTTACGTCGCCATAGCAAAAGTGAGTCTCATGTCACCGTACTGCGTAACAGTCCAGAAATTGTTACGCAGTACGGTGTACATGTTATGACACTAGGTTTTTTATAGTGTTAGCGTTCTAACAGAGGGCAAACAAAAGGTAAAGTTAGAAAAGATCAAGCTAAGAAGTGACTGTTTGACTTGAAGAATTATCTGTTAAAATTAAAATTAATGTTGTTGATCACATTGGCCACTTTGAGGAAATAAATTAGTAATTAAAAACTTTAATTCGACAAGGAGATTGTTGAAAGTAATATGATAAGTCACAACCGTCGTTAAAATTGTAATTACAAAAAAAAATATTTTTATGAAAAACTTCATTGCTGCTGTTTAGAAGGGCTGTACTGAAACCTTTTTTGAATGAACGTATTTTAAATGATTTAGGAAAATTTTTATAGGCATTTTTGTTGTCCGTATGATCTTGTCTTCTTAAAAGTAAAATACAAAAAAATTGACTGTATTACCCAAATGGTCATATTTGCGAACAAATTAAATACTTTTTTTTCTTATACATAACTTTAATTTTCAAATTATACAAACCAAAAGATTACTAAAACTATGATACAATAAAATTCTACACAGCTAAGACATATACATTTCAAATTATAGCTTAATTGTATTAACTATAAGGAAGCACTGCTATAAGGTTACTTTACAGAAGATAACATTACCAAAGTTAAAAAGTGTTAAGTTTTTCACTCCAAATGCCTTCAC
Source organism: Trichonephila clavata (assembly GCA_019973975.1). Taxonomy (NCBI): domain Eukaryota; kingdom Metazoa; phylum Arthropoda; class Arachnida; order Araneae; family Nephilidae; genus Trichonephila; species Trichonephila clavata. Next base: position 15,369 of record BMAO01004238.1, on the reverse strand, counting down.
TTTCTTAAATTCTAATATGCTCTAAAAACAAACAAATTTCTTTTTAAGAAAATGACAATTATTTTTTTAAAATATAGTTTATAATTAAAATCATTGAGTTATATCTTATACTTTAATTATTCAAAGCAATTTCTGGAAAAGGTCCATACATATTTTTTTGTTAAGAGCTTACGTATTAAGTAAATCCTGTGTAAATATTTCATTGTAATTTATATCAAATTATACAATTAACAGAAAATGTATATTTATTGAAAATGTGAGTTAATTTTTTACAGAGTTTGTTTCGTTCATTATCCGTTAAAACATATTGAAAAAATTATATTAATTCTTGTATTAAAATCGATTTCCATTCAACTTATAGATTAATTCCTGTGTGGAGCACACAAAATATCTCAACATGGAATTTAACAAAACGTATTTGCTAGAGAAATATTTGATGAGCCACATTCCTCACAGTAATAAGATATTCTGTACAGTATTACTGAGATTCGCATGGAAAGGCCCCAAGTGTAAATTGCCTGTTAATTTCTAGTTACCTGTAATCGACATCTGCAAAACGAGAATTCCTAAATTAAGCAAAGATGAATGAACACTACGGGGAAAGTTAAATAAATATGACTATTGGTTACTTGATAATTGCGCGTATGAGAATTCATCATCCAATTGTTAAGATATATTAACTTTTCTTCTAATTTCAATTTTTTTTTCAAATTTAATCGCCTTCCTTGATATTTTGAAATAAAGAATGATAGCACCATAGTTACTAAGGAATGATTAAATAAATTTACGTTAAAAAAGTTTTTCAGAGCTTATTTTTTTTAATTTTTGAAGGGAAAAAACCCAGTTGGTTTACAATATTAAAGAATTTTAATATACAAATCAGTAAATAAATCCACTAAAACCTAAAACTCTCAAATATTTTGTTTTTAAGTTAAAGAAATTTTTATTCCCAATACAGTCAGCAAGAATGGACAGATTACTTTTGCCGGAATACACAAAGAAAATGATAGATGACGCAAGTAATGCAAAACCACAAAAGAAAAATTTGGATCTTAAGCAAAATAAGACACCTCTTGCCTCGCAATATTGGAAGAAAATTTTAGCTGGTAAAAACAGGATGTGGTCAACAGTTAGCACAGCAGTGCAGAAGGAGACGAGACAAAAAGGGCTGTTGAGTATCATAAGTCGATGCAGATGAACATAAAAGCAGTCGTGCATGATCCTTATTCGGAAGACATCGCCCACTCGATACTTGGGAGGATTCGTTAGTTTAAGGATGGTATCAAACCAAAGCTTCTCCTTAGTTCTTTCCCTTAGTTCGGATGTGTATGAATCTCTAATGGCAAAATTAATTTTAGAAGCAGCAGAGCTTTTAACAGACCTTCTCAAAAAGTATCTGACAGATCGCGCACCTTTAATGCAATTTTTCTGCAGTCCTTTTTCAAGGATACCGCAATGAGACAAAATCGACTGAAAGATGAATATTTTGTTTGTACTGTTTTGCAAACGTAGAAATAGGAGCTTAACAGCAGTTAGCAATAGCCAGTATCGCAGTTTGAGAGTCGGAGAAAAGTACAGGTGTTTTTCAAAGAGTGACGACAGAACATTTAGATATAACAAAGTGATTCTTATTGCTTAAGTCTATCCATCAGCTGCAGCTTTTGTATTTGATGGAAGAATAAATGGTAATAGGAAAAGTGTTCTGAATAAATACCGTCTCCCGCAAAACCATTGGTGTTTATTTTTGAACCATCAGTATAAACATGAATGGTAATAGTAAATGCACATGTATTTAATGTTCCACTTTCATGGTTTTACCAAAATAGTGCTGTAATTCAAACATTTACAGAATACAATCTACACAAAAAGACAAACTGTTTCGGTATGTTCAAATAATACTGTAACTCATTTTTGTATTTTTGAGAAATAGGATGACTATTATATGGAGAGAAAATCTTGCATAAATTAGTTTGAACAAAATATTTTAATATTTGATGTATTCAATATTCTTAAAAATTAAAATATTTTTAAGGCGTGTGTGGCAAACCTGTGTATTTTCTCTTCTCTTTTTAAAAGCATGTTAGAAATGTTTAAATAAATATTTAAAAAAAATTATTTAAAGTGTATATATTTACAGATATTTATAAAATATTTATAATTGTATAGATTATTATATATATTTATACAAATAATACAAGCTACGCAGTCAGAAATATCCCAGGATGTTAAATGTAGGCATACAATATAAAGAGGAAAAAATTATCACAACTAATGTTAATATTTAAAATTTTTCATTTGTTAATAATAACAAATTTGAGTATATTATGTTTTTATAGTATCTACTAAATATACCTGTAAGTATATATCAACAATTCTGCTGTTATAAAAACTATAATTTTGTTTGTTAAGAGAAACTTTTCAAAACTGTATATCAAGAGAGAATTTTTTGCTTACATTGACAAAACCTGCCATGTGTGTATTGTATTTTTAAATAAATATTCTAGAAAATGTGTGCAGTTTTGCAACTCGTTTGGCAATAGTTTGGATTATAAATTTTCTCATGAAACAATTTTCGAGAAAAAAAATCAAGAACTTTTTCGAATAAATATATCTTTCCCTCTCCTTCTTCCACTGTACTTTCTTCACGGTATTAATTTCCGATGTTTTTAAACCATATAAAAAAACCAAAAAAGAGGGGAAATAATGTCACACGGGACTTTTTTGTGATTAAAATAAAAAAAAATGTCACACACAAAAATGAAGCAACATTACTTTTTTTTCCCATTCAGGCATGCCTCATAAATCGAAAATTAATATGCATACACATATATATACAAGAAATTTTGGAATTACTAAATTTAATCTGTGATAAATCTGAAACAAAACACTCCAAAAGCATTAGAATTTATCTATTTTGTAACTAAATTCCACAAACAGGAAAAAAATCTAAATCCTTTACATAAGAAAGCAACTCGATACAGCTACATTTTAATAGGCAATTAATTATTATTCACAAAAAAATAAAAATAACATCAAAAATTAAATTTTTCTTTAAAAGAAAAAAAAATTAAATCAAAATGAAAGATAGACAGATAATTTTCAAAACAACTTTTTTTAGTATATACATCTACGATTTATAAATGAAAGCATGGGTATGAAATAGAAAAAAAAAGCAAAATTAACATGAAGAGAATGCAGTACGATTCAATTGACAAAAGTCGATCAAAAAATCAAATAAATTTTTTTTAGCCTCAATTATTCTTTATATACTTTTTTATAACTTCACAAAATTTGAAAGCTCTAAACTCAAAAACGCAGAGTTATGATAGCTTTTATTTTCATTTTTATTCACGTCCTTACGGCAAATCAAAATTTTAAACTTACTTATCTCAGAGAAAGATAAAATAACGAGTTTGTCTTCCCTTAAAGTTCTAAGGCTTTCTTCCTCTTGTGCCTAACGCTTTGATTTTTTTTATCTATTACTAATGGTACATGTAACAAAAGTCGGTATGCATTTTTAAATTAAAGCAATACTTATTTTTAAAAAGTAATTGAACTCAGATTTCATAAACTGATTGCTTCATGGATTTTCAAAATGCATTCATAAAAAAAAGTATTATACTAATACCAATTATGTTATGGCAAAACCATACCAATTTTTATTATACATTGTTTGACGTACTTGTAAATCAAATTTCATGCGTGTACGTAAACTTTTTTAGGGGTAGCATTTTAAATTCACTTCACAAATTTTAGGTTTTTTCCTTAAAAATTTAATGAAATATATATAATATATATATGATAGGCCCCAGGCCTGCGGGTTAAATGATCTCTACAAAATGCTTCTTTATTCTGCTTGAATCATCAAATATCCAACATGGCGCCCTTGGCGCCAACACTATCGAACAATAGACGATACTTCGACCAAGAGTCACCAGCTACCTCTCTCCAGTACGCGTTCGCCTTCGTCAGCGCTCGCTCCACCTTTAAATAGGTTTACTTACCCACAAATCCTTACGCGATGATAAAGAGTTCGCTCTATTTTTATTTATTACTCACTTAATTTTAAAGTTAATCTTTTCAACCTGACATATATATATATATATATAAATTACTTTTAAATTGAAGGAACAACAATATTAAGGCAATATTTGAAAGAACCCAGACGGGTCATAAATATAATTGTGACAGAATAAGTTACTATTTTTAAGTAATGTTTGTTATTTAAATATAGACACTGAATATCTTAACTTTCTGATTCAACATTAGTGTCTAATAAAGGAGTCACTGTATCGCCTACTCTCAGATAAACTGTACTCCATTAATTTCTCCTTTACTCTTGCCTCTCGACTGCTTAAGAACAAAAACATAGGATGGAAAAATTAGAAATTTTTTTTCAATCGGTGCTCTCATGGCTTAAACTAAGGAAAAGGAATTAACTTGCGCTAATTAATGAGAACTAATGAGCTAAAGATAATTGATAGAGCTGAATAAAAAATATATATAATCATTAAATAAAACGCAATTTAATTAAAAGTCAATTCTGTACTTTTTTATTTAAAGAAAAAAAAGGGGGGGGGAGAAATTTGAGATTTAGTAGGCAAATAATAATAGCGGATTAAATGCATTCTAATTGGTGTCAGAAGTTTAACTTAAAAATTGTTAAAAGCTTTATACCTTGAAGCAGTTAATGACACGAAGAATGTGTTTCTCCACTATGGTTGCAAAGAATAAGAAAAGAACGAACTCAAATACCTTATCAGAAATATGTATTATTCATACTATCATAATAAAAATATTTCCCTTTTTTTAGTAAAAATAAAGATAAATAAATTTCTTGCCGTTGATACAGCACATACCTTCCTTTCTTATCTACCTCATAACCATATCTTTATATACAACACTGACAATAAGTAAAATTTTAAATTCGAATGAAATTGTGAGATTGTTGTTATGAACGATTGTATTTCTCTTGATGAGGAATTTTTCTATTATTTTGTAATGCAATAACCTTTTCTTAAAACATTTTAAAATATATTTTGTATCGTTAGCGTCCCTTTTATACAGTTTCGATTGAAGCATTGTTTTGTTTGAACAATTTAATCATGTAATGAAAATACAGAATCTACAACCTCGTTCCTACACTTTGAATGAAAACGTGTAGATTATGAACTTGTTTTAATTAAAGTTGTTCTTGAACTTGTTGAACTTGTTTTTAACCTAAATTCTCACCTGTGCAACTGGTTATCTAAAATGCAATTAGAGGATGAAAGCATATACACACACTTACACACAACGTAAAATTTTCATTGCGCTTATTCCAGCAATGATATATGCAGATGATTACCATTTCATGGGAGACCATGCAATGTAAATGTGTTTTTCTACTGAAAAGTCCCTTATAAGGGGTGAACACAATGTCACTTTGATGTACTGAAATTACTTTTCAGTGCTTTTGTTTTTGTCAGAAAATTCAGTATGCTTCAAAGAATATGAGCCACAATCGAGCACGTTTATGAGTTTGACTAAGGAAAAGCGTGTCTGCCGACAGTTTACAACCATGCTTCCTAAAATTCGGTGATTTGGTCATGTTGCTTCCATTATCTATGATGATGCAATCGACAGCAAGAAGCATCTGCTATAAATTAGTTCAAAAAGGAAAAGCAGACCGATTCCAATGATTACATCAGCCTCGTCGTGTTGCAGCTCGAATTGAAAGGTATTTTGTACGTAGAAGTGATGGATAACACTGGCACTTCAGAAATCATATGTTAAAAGGTTTTATTAGTAAAAACTAAACTGGAGCTTGTTTGATTCGAAGCCCTTTTAAGGCCAATAGAGTTTAAAATGCTGCTATCATCTTTGTCTCTAAATCACAGGTGGTTAGGCTTACAATGGTGCATGGAATGGCAAGCATGGAAGACCGAATGTCACGACATTGTTTTTACAGACGAAAAATGCTTTTGATGGCAATACTACGTTTGTCTGAATAGTTTCTGTATACACTGGACATTTAGGTTGATACTGGATCTCAAATAAGCACATCCGCACAGTGCATTGTTAGGGGAATAACGAGTCACAGTGACGTAGGTTTTTAGTCTGTTTCCCTCACCTTATCTTCGAGCTTATTCAATCGAACAATTCATGAAAATGACATGCAATGTTCAATAACTCCTCTTCGCCTACCAGTAAGTTGGACAAATTAATTTTAATTTGGACAGATTAATCTTACTTATTACATATCGAATTCACTATTCAATCAGCTGTTAAAATATAGCAATGTATAAATTCATCATGAATTACCATAACCCAACAAGATATCCAAAATAGTTTTCATTCAAACACAACACGTGTTGTAACGGTCATTGCCCGTTGTGGTAGCTAATATCAGCACTGATTTCATCGTCTTTTTGAAATTGCAAAGCACTGGGTCATCAACGTTTCATCTATGTTCTCCACGTAAATTTATAAAAAGTTTAGCCCCCCCCCTTTTACATCTCTCGTCAATCCTAAAATTTCAGTTGTGTCAGCAGTGTAAAATATACTTGTGACTTTATCTCATTATTTGTTACGCAAAGGTTAAAAATAATGAAAAGTGTTTTGTTTTCTTAGAATTAGGAAATAAGTTATTAAATTTTAATAAAAAGTTCACTTTAATCAATTAAGATTTTGTTTCGATAATTAGCATCATATTCTATATTAACAACTACGAGATGTAACTAAAATATGCAGATTTAATTAGTATATCTTATAAAAGAAAACGTGCAGTATGCGTGTCGCTAAAACTCAGAAACAAGCACAGTTATGAATAAGGGAGTTATTTGATGTGGTAGCCCTCCATTTCCCATCCATGAAGAGAAACACTCTTTTTACCAGAATCGACTCCCAAGGAGCGTTACGAATGAAAATGGACGTTACAGATAAACAATCTTGGTTTTGAACTATTAGGCTTAAAGATTTGAAATCTTGCCGGCATGTTCATTTCATGAAGTACAAATCCGCTATAAAAAGAGCTTTAAGAAAACTGAACCCTAACTGGCGGTATGAAGGCTTTAGGGGTATTATAGATAAATAACAAAGGTAGTTATTAAAAATTATTTTGTATTTTACTTTACATTGTTTTGTATTGGGTTACATTCCACTTACAATAAAGTTATTATATCATGTGTGAATATTATATATTTTTTATTTTTAAAGAATTACTCCATGTGATATTTTTGTTATATATTGTAGCTTAGCTACATTCCTAATTTTTTATTACAAACTACATTGGCATTTTAATTCAATTTACGCTAATTTTATTCTTCATTAACTATATGAGCTTCCGTGGAAGCTCAGTGGTAAAGAAATCTTGCTTTAGGCTACTTCATTGAAGCCAGAATTTTTAATTATGTTGCCTCAAAATTCCTCTCGTATTGATGAGATTTCGGATTGTTTTGATGCTCAAAGTCCACAAGCTGGTTTTACAAAAGTGTGGAGAGTGGAGTATCAGCTTAAGTGTGATCCTCGTTTATTATCAGTGATACAAAATTTTAAGGCTGGCAGGAGGCAAATAATAATTTTAACCATTGGGATTATAGGTTTCTTATAAGTAGAGGCTTTTAAAGTTTCTAATTAACCCCCGGCTATTCAGAATACTGAAGAACAGCTTATTCAACTTTGCTGAAAAAATATATATTGCTGACTGAATCAAAATTATAAATGACATATAGAACGATTGTACTACTTATTAGAAATCTTATTAATTAATTTTTATTATAAATATTATTCCAATCAATATATATCAATACATCATTAAAATATATATACACATATATATGCGTAATATATATAATACGTATTAGTTAGTGATAAATTTAATATATATTTAAATTATAATAACTTTATTATAAACATTGTATGGAACACGGACATTCTGTTAAATTTATAAAATGCTGTACGCCTAACTGTTAAATATAAGAAATATGTTATTATGTGTGCAGTCAATTGATAGATGGTGCTTGCTTCAAGCTAAGTAAATTAACAATATTATATTTTATTTAAAATTAATTGCATATGTCTGGGTAGTACTTTTATTTTCTATAAATTTTAAAACAAAATTTAGAGTTTTTAAATATGTATATATATAGTCTTAATGTTATTTTATCAAAACTTAATAATTGTATGCGTTACTGTTATTGACCTTTCTATGGCCCGGGAAAATGGTTTTTGCTGTACACACGTGGTAAGTCTAATTGTTGTAGCTTTGATATTAAAATATTCTAGATATTCTTATATGCTATAATATTATCGTTTTACATTAATAGATTATGGTTTTATTTATAATAACAGTTAAACTATTCTCTAGAAATTTCTTATTTTCCCTATGACCCAGAGTATTGGCAAATTCAGGTGAAGGTTGGCTGGTGGAAAAACTTTGTTTAAATTTGCAATCCTGGTTCCTAAGGCCAGGAGTTTCCTTTAGTACTACTGTGGTTAAGACTTTATTCTATCATGACTATAGTTATCTTTGTATTATAAATATTTTGTGCATATTTTTGTAGTATACATATAGTTTTAACTAAGAAAAATAAGTATTTTATGTAAATTTATGCAGACCCTTCACCTATTTATTATAAACTAAACAAGATTTAGTTTTTAGTATTGTACGCGAATTGATATCTTGTAAATTTATTATTACAAAACTAAATACTTTCAGCGATAATGCAAGTTTACTAGAAGATATTATTTTTACTTTAAAAATTCACCTATCCACACCTAGTATTAGAAAATGTTTAATACATCTGCTGTTCTATATACAATATCATAGAGAACACAAGATATCAAAGCTACAATATTTAGATACTTAAAATGTGAAGATGAAACTCCTAACATTATAAGGTTTTCCGTCTTGGATGAAACTGCAAAAAAATATACGTTCAGTAGTATTTTTGAAAATTTGACCTTGAATTTCTGTCAATATTTAGACAATCATATGTCAACTATAATACATATTTGTAAATACGCTAATTCAAAAAGAGATGCGTTGGTTAAAAATGTCATGCATTTGCAAAATATTTAAAAAATAGATAACATATACTTCGCAAAAAAGTCTCGATTAGTTGACCATTTATGTTCGATGCTTTTTTTTCTTTAAACGATGTTATTGAATACTACTGTTTTATGATACGATATACTATTGAATGATAACTATCTAGTTCTACTATTTTTGCCTCAATGAATAATTAATGTTTAAATATTAGACACATTTCTCAACATAAAAACGTTTTTCAAGATGTTGTAAAAAACCTTTTATACATTAGGCATAGTTAGTAAAAATGGGTAGCAGAATGTTGAATTTTACTGAAGAGAAACACCAAGAGCAATTGGACTTATAAAGTCTCCCCCCTCCCCCTGTACCTTTCAGAGCTTTCTCGAAAACTCCGCTTGCGTCATAGATGGTGATGTTATAAATTTCTCCAGTAATTTCCAGAATCATCCATACGGTCAGCAAGTCACCAAATTTGGTGACCAAAAATAAGGTTAACTTGGCTGTATCGCCAATATTTTTCCAAGGTTCCATCAAAACGCCCTTATGATGTAAGGAACGGCATTGTTTGTGAATATTACAAATTTTATTATAAAATCAATTCAACGAAAAGTAACCAGTGCAGTTTAAAGGAAAAGAGAATTTGGAACATGGTTTATGAGAAGCCGCACTAAATTGAAGTAGAAATTAATTATTTTTTTTAAATTTTACTTTTGAATTTTACTTTTTTCTGTATACAATATATTGAAAAAAACTACATAATGCATGTAAACTACAGTTTTACAATTTAAGAAATGAGAATAAACTGCTATATAATTTGCACAATGGATGTTGGTCCACCGTTAGGCATACAGGTCGTAACGTCCCGGTTGTATTTTAAGTAATATATTTAAAATCTTACGCTTCAGTTACAAACACGGGAGATTATAAATACCTTTTTAAAGTTCTGATGTATTATTTTAAGTTTAAGAAACAAGTTTTGATAATCGTATAATATAGGGAAGTTTCCAAAGTTAAATATAATGGATTAAATATTACAGCATGACTTCATATAATAAACTTAATTTCATTTCATCTCACTGTGCTATTTGTCCGATGACACACATTAATAAAACACTGCATTTTAATTTAAGAAACTCCTTGGCATATTTAAAAAGCTTAAGTAAGGATTATATTAGCATTCAGTACATTTATATTTAAAGGAACTGTAAACATCTACAAAATCAAGAAAGTCTTAATTTTAAAAATACGTAAAATTTAATTAGATTCTTTAAATTTAAGAAAATAATGTAATAATTAAGTTGCACTAAATATTTATATAAATTTCCAAATTGATACATCTGTAAGCGAAATGAAGATTATTTTGTTCTCCATTTGTTTAGCTTAATTATTAATTTTAATAAACATTATAACGTAAGTACAATTAATAGAAAATCTGTCAAACATATATTTAAAATATTAAATCGGCAAGAAAATTCCTGTAAAAACCCTTATTGTTGCGGAATAATCGATTCTATTGAATAAACATTTAACAGTGAGACGTCGAATTTAAGGTTCGCTTTATCCATTAGCATATCATGACAAATCCATTAGGATTTCCGCCTTTAGAAAGATACCATACATCATTCTGAAAATACATTACCACAATCTAACGATTACTTGATTTCCTTGCTTTAGAAACATGCTTATCGCATTTAAAACATTGCAGCATTATTCTTGCCAATAACTGACTTTTAAATATGCAAATGGATTAATCCAAGTTGCAGTTGATTTAATTTTCAAAATGTCTACGATAATAACATACAATAAAAGCTATTTTACACGTAATTAAATTTTAAGTATATTGTATACCACTTGAAAATTTATTGAAATATTTGATTTACTTAACAAAGCAAAGCCGGAGTTTAAATTAAAATTATTTAGAGAAAAATAACTGTATTTAATTGCTTTAAAGTAGAACAACATGAACTTCCTGAATCTCGTCAGTTTATAATTTTTATAGGATATCCAGTTTATAATTATTATTAGAATAATAGTTTGTATTTCTTTAAAAAAGGTCTTCTGAATAATATAAGAAAATGTTACATTTCATGAAAATAATTTTACTTAATATAATGAATTGATTTTTCTTACTTTGAATCGCAGCGTTCTGGATTAATATATTATGCAGAAAAGACTCATAATGCTATGTTGAAGAAATAATAATTACCCTCCACAAGATATCAATTCAGTAATATATATATATAATCAATGATTCTCTACAAGTGAGAGATGAATAAACATGATTAAAACTGAAAAAAATTTAAATTACAAGATAACCAGACAACAGAATTTAAAAGTAGATATGAAAAGTTAAAATAACAGAGTTAAATATAAAAATAACACAATTAAATATAAAAATATTTAAAAAATGGATGCTACAGTTTAACAACATGCTGACTTAGGACAGCTTATACAAGGGGTGATCAAATGAAAAGGTACGAAACGACATAAAATGAAACAGTTAAATATTTGCATATTCCGCCAAGGAGAATGTAGCGAGACACTCGGGATGCCATTGGAGACTCTGACTGGGATCGGATCATGCGCGGGTGCCGCATGCGCAGGAGAGAGCAAAGGCTCTTATAAAAAGCGGCGTCCAATGATGCGAGCACAGAATTACTCAAGCACAGAAAAGCATTAACTCCGATGTGTACTGGAGACACTCGACGCCTACGCAGGTCATCAAGAACAAAAGACCGGGCTGCTCACGGAGGGTGTGGTTCTGCTCCATGATAACGCGCGTCCACACGTCTCCAGAGTCACACAAATGGAACTGGACAAGTTCCAATGGGAGACGTTGGACCATCCGTCTACAGTCCAGACATGTCACCCTGGATTTCCATGTGTTTGGTCCACTGAAGAAACACCTGAAAGGAAAGCGCTTCAACTCGGACGACGTACTCAAGGACACTGTGAAGGACTGGGTCTCGTCACAGCCACAGGAATTCTGGAACAAGGAATCCTGCGCTTGTTCATCAGTGGGATCGTTGTCTCAGGCTATGGTGTATATTTTGAATAAAGTCTATATTTGTACCACCGTGTCGTTTCGTACCTTTCATTTGATCACCCTTGTATATAAAAAATTGTTTTATATAAAGTGGGGTATATATATATATATATATATATATACATATATAAACCATAAATATATGCAAATAGTTATAAGACTAAGTGTAACCAGTCAAGACAGTACGAAATATTAGCCATAGTAGTACAAATATCAAACTCTTGGCCCTCAGAACCAAGATTGCAGGTTTAAACAAATATATATATATATAATATATATATATATATATATATTACTGTATTTGAGAAGAATGGGTTATTTGAAACAAAGAAAAAAAACATTATTTGCTAGGAGACTTCAAAGCAGTAAAAAAATCATAAAACCATGTTCCACATCACATTCTGATATGCCAATGAAATAAATATGATTGATGCATATATTTACCGACATTTCAGGAATCTTTAAATAGCTATAATAGATTAATCAAGCAATGATATAAAATAATGAAGTATGTACGCATTCCTTTAACATCCATTCTACAAGCGATTTTGGATGGGATTGTTAACTAATTATGACCATGAACTTGTGACTGAAGTTTCTTATGTTCAGATACGGCGTTAACTCAGGTGCCACAAAATACATTGGAGAGGATGTACCAGATTAAAGTTCTTACGGTGTAAAAAGGAGGTGAAAGGGGTGTAGTTCAAGTTTCGGCCATGTCTCTTGTCCAAGGTAAGAGAATTACAAAGTCTGTCCCAAGTAACTGTCGTGTAGCTTCGAAGCGTGACTTTAACGAACAATTAATATGTCAAAATGTGGAACATATTTGTTAGACACATATGATATGATTAAAATGCAGTCTTTACCCTTATTAACATTTATTGAGAAGTATCATCGATAAAAACAACGACTGAACTAAGCATAGCTATTCCAGAAATACTTACACTATAAGTGAACAATGTTTAATAAATAAATGAGATAAAGGTCATCGCGTGGAGATGCTTGTTGGAGCACTTATCCCTGCAAAGCAATAATCTCCCTTTTTTACATTTAAGTTGTCAGTGAAAAATTCTTCAATCACTAGGCACCAAATAAAATCAATAAATCTTAAAGTAATAAATTTTCATCTTTATAAAAATTTGGAAGTATCTGGTATTTTTTTTTAAATTCATTGAAACTTAAAGTTTAAAGAATTATAAAACACAAAAAGAGGGATTAAAATTATTAGGACACAGAGGTGGAGCAAGTGTATCCAATACGGATACAGAAAAAATTTCCGTGAGGTGATTAAATTAAAATATAAAAAATTTTGAAGTCAAACATCACAAGGACGTATAAACTAAAATAGTGCTGGCTAAAAAACAAATAACAGTGGTAATTTAGTCAAATTCAGGAGCAATTAAATATATTTTTATGTTTAGCGTTAATTCTATACTAAATTATACGGAAAGAATTTTCAATTGCTTGAAAATTAATTTTTCTGTAAGTTAATGAATCGATACGCAAAGTTAAATAGATTAGGAATGCATAGATTAACAAAATAATTATTTATTTAAAAAAATTATTGGTATAAGATAATGCCTCAAGTGTGAGTTCTTCGACACACAATCAAGCTTGAGTTCTCTCTGGTAAATAAACGTAATAACAGTTACCTGAGGAGTTTTTCCTGACAAAATATCATTGATTGTGTGAAAAAAATATTATTATACTTATATTTACTAAGGGAAAACTACAATTTACCTGTATTATGCAGTTCTATATGCAAATATATATATATATATATATATATATATATATATGCATTAGAACTGCATAATACAGGTAAATTGTAGTTTTACAATTTGAGCAATACGTATGAACTCTTGTACAATCTGTACAATGGGGGCTGGGGTCCGACGTTGGGGGATGTTTGGTACCTCCCTCCCCAATACTCAATGATAATAACCAATTTGTATTCTTATCTTTGTAGATTTATGCTTTATAGATGTGCTGGATGCAATCCAGATTTGAAATTAACTAAACAACCAAGAATAAATGAAGAACATGAATCATTGATGATTATTCGGATTAACGTTATATAATTCTTGTATAAATTTAAAGACATAACAGTTATCAATGAAATTTAATAGTTTACCTGATGGTTTTAATTATCAAACTAAAGTTTAAATAGTTGTTAAAGATGGTAATGTTTTACTTAAATTAATGACAGCAATCGGCTTTAGCTGCATCTTACTGTAATTAATGGAAACATTTATTTGAATGCCCATTGGATTCAAGAGATTGCCCATTTTCTTAAGTAGCTATCTGTCACGTAATCACTGGATAGCTACTTTATAAATCTATTAGTAATAGACTCCTTCATGTAAGATTAAATTACTTACACTCAGCGCTTACATAACTAAAAATGTTTCTCCTATGTTATATAAAGTACATTTGGCGTAAACTGATAGAAAATACAGTAATACGTGTATTGAATCAAATATTTTCAATTACCTTCATAAAATTAAAAAATTACAAGCAATAAAATTAAGGAAGAAAAACAATGAAGGAAAAGTATGTAATAATAAATCTTCAGCTTTAAATGATTTTGGAGTGTATTAACTAGCTAACTGGCTACTTTGACTATTAAGCATGAAAAGAAAATATTTAACAATAATTCAAAATTGTACTGCGTTAATTGACACACTGACAAATTTAACAAATGTTTAAATGGAATTAATCTATCTCTCAATATACATATTATCACTATCTACCAGTTAGTATTTGGACACCCATGAAAATTAGGGTATCTGCGAACCTGATAATCATGTAGGAAATAGCATTGGCATTATCGCATACAAAATGACACGAAATTCCAAGATTCTGACTTCGAGAAGAGCGTAATTCTCGAATATCGTTGAAACAGCCATTCTTAAGAGTCATATCTAATATTCCCAAATCAACAGGCGCCTTTGTTATTAAAAAGGTGAAGGTGAAGGATGATTGTCAAAATGTGCATCGACTATAGACCCACGGAACTAAGCGATAGGTACTGACGAATGATGTCCGAAGAAATTGGAAACACTTTAACAAATCGATGCCCCACATACTTCAGGAGTTCTGACAAATATCCGTGACTATCGATTCTATGACTAACATCCAGTAGAAATCACATTTCTCAACCACGCCTTTATTTTAATATGGTGCAAGGTACTTCGAAATTGGAT
This sequence comes from Trichonephila clavata, assembly GCA_019973975.1. Lineage (NCBI taxonomy): Eukaryota > Metazoa > Arthropoda > Arachnida > Araneae > Nephilidae > Trichonephila > Trichonephila clavata. Next base: position 86 of record BMAO01004238.1, on the reverse strand, counting down.
CGCAGTGGAGTGGAAATATGTTCCCTAAAGTGATGAGACAAGGTTCAATCTCTACCAGTTAGATAGCAGTGTCTGAGTTTTTTGCT
>BMAO01004237.1:0-24175 GCA_019973975.1 Trichonephila clavata | reverse complement strand
GGGGGTTTTTCTTATCGAAACATGCACTGTCATTCATACTTTTTGGTTTCATAAGGTTTAAAAAATAAAATATTTAAACTAATTCCTATTAAAAAGGTTTTTCTGATGTTAAAAGAAATGAGTCTGTTCAAACATTAAGAAATTTTCGAGACAAATGAAGGGAAAAAGATTCTGAGACAAAAGGATTACACAGGTTTCAGAATGAAGGCAAATACTTAAAAAAATACAAACTCATAATTTCCCCAGTTGATATAAAAAGGAATTTCAAAAAAGGGATATTTTATGTTCAAAATGTAGCATTATATAAAAGTAAAATAATGTATTCAAAAGGAACTTCCCATGGGATGGAAAATTTAAATTAGTATTCCCTCAAGCACTCGAAATCTGTAGATGTGGAATATTTTCCAACATACTTTTTTTTATTTAAGAAAACACATTTAAAGTGATTGTCCAAAAATATACGATATGTTATCACTGAATCCGTAATATCCCAAAGAAGAAAAATGAATAAATTTGAAAGAATTTAATTTCGAAATTTAAATTAAATGAGTAAAGCATTAAAATCTCACTAACCTAAATGTTTGTGCTATATGAAATCTACAATAAGATATCTAAAAAAAAATCTTCAAAATGAAAGAATACCTTAAACATTAAATATACAGAAATAGCCATTCCAAACTGAAGAGCTTTCGCGCTTTTTAAAGAATTGTACTTGAAAAGTTTAAAGTTTAAATTAAGGAGCTTATTTGGAATACCTTTTTTTACTGAAAATGATTGGTTTTATTTTAAAAAGCTTGCAATTATTAAACTGCGAGCCATAATTTTCAAATTTATTGAATATATAGCTACGTTGTAATGGATTTTATTGTTTAATTTTATATTTTCATGCCTTATTTTATTTGATGAATTAATAAGTACTTTATAAATGCTTAAGCTTATTTGTCCCTGACTCTGATTAATTCAGACTAAAAGAAAGACATAACGCAATATGATTCATCTCCCAAAGGTGTATTCGAAAATTTTTCATCCTTAAAGTAATGCATAAAATTAATTTCAAGGCATAAAAATAGAATTAAAACCACTTGAATTTAAAAAAAAAATGATTTTTAATTCACTTTTCTAAAGAAATAATACTAAAGAAGTAAGAGTTCTACAGCATATATAATACTGTCAAGTTATTTATGCTTTAAGGTATCCGACTACCCTAAAATTGTGATTTTCGCCGAAACTTGATAATTTTTTTATGATTTGATTTTATAAGCCATTTTATTAGCTTTATAAAAATACCAAGTTTATTATTTTCCATTCACTAGAACAAAAACTACAAGTGTTTTAGTAAAAGCAGATACCATTACTTTAAGTAAGATGTCATATTTTAAAACGCGTTTTACTCGAAATGTGTTTTTTTGAAAATGCTCAAACGGGGACAGTGATTGCTAAAAAAGTTTTGAAGATAATTAACTGAAATTTTTGGTGTATGTTCTGTATAACAGTAGAAGTGTTTTAACCTTCAGATTTATCAATCCCTGTTTTATTACAAAATTTACAGTCCCTTATGTTAATATAATAGCTTTTTTAAAAAGCAATTTCATATAATAAGTAAGATAAATTGTTCAAGTTTATGTAAAAATTAAAATATCTCTTATTATGAAAGTCATTTTAAAAATGAATAACATAGCAACACATCAGAATCAAAAAATTGAAAATTTGTTCATAAAGTTTGGTACAGAATGGGCCGCGTTTATGTTATTTTTTGTAAATTTTTACCCATTTTTTCCTATTTTAATAATAATAATTTCTTTTTCTCTTCATAATTTTTAAAAATGTACTAAACAAATCTAAAAACAACGAAAAATTCCCATATCTCCTTTTTTTAAAAAAACGTTGTCGCAATTAGTCTGATACCTTAAGAACTGAAAACATATTCCGAATTTTTTTCTTTCTCAATATATGATATTATTAAGGACTATATAACCTCAGCATAAGAAATTCATTATTTTTTTTATTATTCTCACTAGTTTATTTTTGCGGTATTTAAAAAAGATTAAAATGATATTTTTACAAAATGTGCTCCAATTTTATCGATGTTAACCATTTCCGGAACACCCACAAAACGTAGCGACTTTGAATACCTTTCAATCATATACTCCACGAGAAAATCAAATGTCAACAGAATTGTTATAAGAAGTTATTTAAAACTCCGAGGTAATATTGTTTTTCCTGTCTACGCAAAGCGCAGAAGGTCACTCTACCTTTTTGAAAAGTGAAATAATACAGATGACAAGAAGAAAACTGTTATTAAAATCATACCATATGCCTCGCAAAAAAAGAAACAGATTGCGTTTTAATCCGAATTGAAACACCTATTTTAAGCTGTGAAACGCGGAAATTATTTAAATATGTTTTTTATTAACCTTGAAATACTAATACTGTAATACCTACTCATAAGCTTGTATTTATCGCACATTATCAATTCATTCAATGCCATTGAAGAAAGAAAAATGCTATTGATCTTTAATTTAACAGGTAGCTAAAATAAAAAAAAACCAGACGAAATTTTTTTGCGGTTAAAAATACAGACTATAAAAGAGGGCATAACTTGTAATCTCAGTATAATTCAACTCGCAGCTTAGAGTATTCAACACCATGATCGCAAAGGTAAAAATATTCTTTTCTATTAGATTTGTATTTAATTCACAGTAAATAATCCTTTAATACGTTCCACTGTAAATGTCATTTTTATGATAAATAATCTTCATCGTCTAGTTTTGTAGTTGGTGCTATAAAAAAGAGCTATTTTTTGCTTAAATTAAGTGTTTTAGATAACTTTTTATTGAATTTTTTGATATCATAAGGTATACCACGAATACTTAATAATTAAATAATTGATGACAGCTGATCATCTAGGAATTTTACGAAAAATGAAATGCTTAAATGAAATGTTTGTGTTATGCTGAATAATTAATATTCCTAGGTTATGCAAAATATTTAGAAAAGTAAAATCATTTCGAAATCTATTTAAATATTTCCTTTTATTATATTTTTATAGTGAAATCTCTTTATTCTTGTGCATATGTATGCGAAAAAATAAATAAATGAAATAAAATAAATTAATCCCAAAAGAACACTGGAAAAGCGACAAAAATTAATAAAGAATTTCAGAATATATATTGATAGATAAATTAAATCTAAATTGTATAATTTATTTGTAAAGAACATTAATATCATGTAGTATTCATAGTAGAACATTAATAAAATATTTACATTGTAAAACATTAATAAAATATTTACATTGTAAAACATTAAAACTATATTCACTTGCTGTCTTAGTATTCTTTTCTATTGAAATAATTTTTTCTCTATGCCTTCTTTACAAGTTATTAAATAAAAGCAATATTGTTTTTAAAAAAATTTGCATGAGTTAACTTGATTTATAACAATGTAAAACCAAACTCTTTATTTTTAAACGACGCGTATCATTCTTGAGAAATAATCTACGCATGTTAAAAATGCATGGATTCCTTATATATTTATTTACAATACTTAAGAAATATTAGGATCGTTTCTATTTTTAAGGATCCATATAATATATGATGCCAAAAGTCTATACCACTTATGTAGGTTTGTTGAAAATATTTTTTGTACATACAATGATAAAAAATATATTAATTTAATATTGAGTAGTTTAAATTATAATAAGTATAATATTAATAGTATAATATAGTAGTATAAAGTTTTTAACTTAATTTCTTTGAAAAATATTGCTCAAAGAATTTTGTAAGCATCAAACATAAAAAACAACAATTTTCTTAGTTGTGCCTTATATACTATAACAGGAATTTAAAATGATCATTTTCAAATGTATGAGTTAAAAAAATATATCATGCTTTTTTTTCTTATTAGGTTGCCATCTTTTTCGCTGCTCTTGCAGCTGTCCATGCCAATGTCTTGGTCAAATCTCACCTCGTCAACACCGGAGTCAGTGCTTCATCCAGACAGCAGGATGTGAGTGTGTAGAATTAGTTTATATCTTTATTCCTTTCTTCAGAAATGTATGATCCTCCTCTCTAAAAAAGTAATCATTATAGATAACTTTCATAAAAATTCAAAGGACATTAATTTAGAGTTTACTTAACTATTCATGGCATAGGATATTTTTACTTTATGTTATCGAATAAGTCTGAAACTCTGAATATTTTCCAGGCAGTAAAGTACCCTATTAAAATAAAATAAGTTGCTATATCAAGTATACTTATTTATCTTTATACTTCATTAAAATTTGAAACAATCAAGAAATTTGATACTTTTAATTTTTAATTTAAATCTAGAAATCTATCCAATTTTGAGGCACAGTATATGAAATAAATTATATCGGAGAAAATAAAGTGATTTATCAAAACACGAGTGTCATTAAAATATGTGCTTTTCTTTCTAAAATGATTGGAAAATCATATTAATTTCGAAATATTTTTCTATAAAAAATGGTTTGAAATGAAATCCTATTGTCTAATTTTATGCCAATTTTAATGAATTATTCTTTCTAAAACAACAGAAATAAGCTAGGGAAAAAGTATAGTATCTCCAATGTCGCTGTTGTTAAATAAATATTCCCAAAGATTTTTTTTGTTTTAAATATTATGATTTAAGTACACGAGTATAATAACATAACTTGCTTGGCTAGAGTTAAGGAGTAACCTACAAAAATATGCAATAGTTCTGAAAAATGTTTAGTTTTAATTGAGTAAGTAACATTGCACTAAACAATCATGCAGAGCCCCTAGAGTAAATCTTGAGAAGAGGCTGACATCTAGTTCTTTAATTCTTAAACTTCAGTATCATGTTTTTTGTCTTAAAAGGTTAATTTGATTTAAAACGCTGCAGTACCATCATTACAGTGACGATTCTCTGTTAAGGATAATACATATCTGCTTTGTGACTTATTAAAAAATCTAATTTAGTTAATCTATCATGCTCTGGAGTCATAAGGTGAAATAAGCAGAAAAATCGCATCAAGAGCTTAAGAATAACTTCCATCCAAGCTTTAACATCTAATCAATTTAGTCCTAATTTCTTCATATGTTATACAACTATGGAAAACATTTAGGTATTAGCAAAAAAAAAGAAAATCATATATAAAAGATTTAGTGTTTTTTCAGATTAACGTCAAACCCAAGCTTCAGTTAAATTTATTTCAAATTACACCAAAAATCTTCCTATTTGAATAAATGTGGAAAGACAACTATATCTGGAAAACGATTTCAAATGAATTTTTAATTCACTCAAATAAAATTTTTATATTTTTCTTAGATATATTGAATGAAGTTTTTACTTTTCTTTTGACAGGCTTATGGAAACTATGCCTTTGGTTATGACATCAAGGACGGACTCGGCGCCACCAACTCTAGAGCTGAAGTAGGAGATGCCCACGGAAACAAGAAGGGATCCTACACTCTTGCCGACATCGACGGAAGGGCCCGACGAGTTGAGTACGTTGCTGACGGACATGGATTCCGAGCCTCCGTCAAGACCAACGAACCCGGAACCGCCGCCAGTGCCCCAGCAGCCGCCCTCATCGCCAGCCCCTACGCCGGACCCGTTGCCCCTGTCATTAACCACGTAGCCCCTGCAGCCGCTGTTGTTGGACACGCTGCTCCAGTAGCTTATGGTGGTCATGGAGCCGCTCTTGGTCTTGGATACGGAGCTGTTGCTGGTCTTGGACATGGAGCTGTTGTTGGTCTTGGACATGGAGCCGTTGTTGGTCTTGGACACGGAGCAGTTGCTGGTCTTGGACATGGTCTCTATCATTAAAAAAACTTATATATGTATCTAGCTTTTTTCTGTCAAAATATGTTTGCGTATTTATTTTAATGTGATTATGTTTTTGTAAATCTATTTTGGAATTAAATGGTTGCATTTCTGGAGAATTTGTTCCATTTCTAAAACAAATTTGTGTATAATATTAATACCTTAATTTGCATGCAAGAAATATTGACTGTCAATTAGAAGGAGGGACACTGAATTGCATTTAACTACAACAATGAAACAAACATTAGGGGCCGAGGGTAGCCTAGTGGTTAGAGCATTGGATTCCAGACCGGAAGGTCTGCCGATGCCACTAAATACCCTCCGAATACACACGGAGCACATGCTTGTAAAATCAGTGGGTCCGAAAGACTTGTGGGCGATCGCAGCAGAAACCACGGGTGCAGGGGGATGGAGAATATTTCTCTCCCCTCTAGTTCCATGCCTAAATTGTGTAGGTGGAGATATGTGGTGTCGCCATCTATCGTGTAGAAGTCCAACCTGGCTCTGGCATTTCTTCGCTTCGGGAAGGACACGACAACAACAGTGAAACAATTACATTAAATTTTTTTAGGAAATTTAAACTAGACTCACATATACAAGTACAAAAATTTGCAATAATTTTCTTCAAACAAATAGTACAATAGTTTTTAATAAAGTTAAAGAAACACATATGTATTTTTTTATAATTCTGATTAAGTATTTAGAGTTCAACATGCTTTTAAAAATGAAATAATGTAAAATATAAAAGTTTTCTAGCTTTAAAATCAAAACAAAGCATCTTACTGAACTGAAGTTGCAAAATTAGTTATTTGTTAAAATTAAAAATGTTGTATATATAATAAGACTCCTTTTTTTAAAATGTGTCTTGAAAATAATTCAAAATATATCCACATAGATTATAAATAAACAAATTTTTAACGAGTTTTTTTCCGAGTAAATATAAAGCCACCGAATAGATTCATATAAATATTGGACAAATTTTGAATTTATTCCTTATTGAAACTGAACAAAGGTTGACGAAAAAACGTAGTAGGATTAGGAGAAAAGACGTAGTAAATTAGGAGACCTGTTTTTTAATTAAATGTTGTTTTGATGTAAGAGGGCAATTCTTTTCTCAATTTTTTTACATCAATTTCCGCCAATCCAAAACTTATCGTTTCGAATAGCCAATTTCTGAATGTCCTCTTAGAAGTATGCTAACCTGATTTTCTAATTTCAACACTTCCGTTTCGATGTTGTGACTGTCAGGGTTATGTATCAGTATTTATTTTGTAAAATCCATACTCATAATATTTTACCTATACCAGAACAGCTTAAAAAAACTTGTCTCCTTTAACAAGGAATGTCATACCACTCCTAAGCATTTGATTTGAGCAAATCAGTCAAATTTTTGCAACTTTGAGCTTAATTAACTTCCAGTAATGTAAGCTTTTGTCACAACTTCATAGAGAAAACATAAATTTTGGAAGTTCATTAAATACTGATGAAATTGTAGATTTTGTACTTCCTCGAACTTTTTCTTTAATTTTCTGCCACAGCAAAATTAAAAGGTGTTTTAAATGTGTTTAATGATTCTGCGAATCGGGAAGAAATGAATAACTAGAAGCATTCAATATACAAGCAAAAAGTGATTTCTGTGGCAGGAAGTTAAGAAAGTGAATGGTTTTTTGAAGTTTAGGATTTATGTTGTCACAAAATGTACGTATGTAAATACTTATTAAGAAAGAATAAGGGGCTTAAAAGTATTTATTTACTTTCAGGTAATTTAACATTGTTAAAAAAGAAATACTTCTTTAAAATTTTATATAATTTAGTCTCTTTGAGTAAAGGCATTTTACAGTAGAACGTCGTTTATCCGAACGTTTATTATCCGGAGTGTCAAATATCCGGACCAGAGTCCGGATACGTTTTCGAACAGTGATATGCTCAACAGTTGTTTAGCGTGAGGTCAAAAAGTGACGGGAAAACTAAAGGTGAGGAATATTTGGGGAATTTCAGTTGTGTGATTTGGTAAACATCTGCGCGGAATATTAGATCAGTTTATTTGCAAGTGAGGGGGTGTATATGTTCTCTTTTGTTGAGTTTTGTTTATGTAGAAACTTGGATGGCATGCAATGTAGAAGACAATGGATTTCATATGCTAAGTGATGACTAGATTGGGACTTCCGTGCAAGGAAAACCCGACCCTGTCGATGATAAAACGGATGAAGACGAGGACAACAACAGCAACGGAAGTAGCAAGGATCCATCAAATGCTGACTCATTTTCTGCGTTAGAGACAGCTATGGAGTGGTACGAACAACAATCAGAGTGCTATCCTACTCAACTGCTGCTCAAGAGAATCAGAGACTTTGTAACGAAAACACGAAGGTGTACAATGGTGCAGCGAAAAATAAGTGATTATTTTCCACAACAAAGGTAAAATTGCGACATTTTGCACCTATTTTGTTTTTTTTTCTAGCACGTTTCCCGCATGTGATGATTTTCTATATTCGTATAGTGTCCGGTTTCATATACTGCATGGATCATATTCGGTTTTCGGTTATCCGGACAATCGCATATCCGAACGTTGTCCGGCCCCAATTGATTCGGATTAACGTGCTACTGTAATTCATTTTGTTCAAAATGTTTGCATTTTTGTCAAAACGTTCAAAATGTTCAAATTGTCATATTTTTAAACTGGTAAAAAAAATCTTTGCTTAGTATTTGGAAATTATGAAATTTCATAATTTGAAAGCCAAACATGACTTAAAATAGATCTTATATAGTTTACAGCATTTATATGTTAGTAAATGTCAATAAGCACAAAGATACCGAAATTTTGAAACATCGCCATTTGCTGCTGCTAATTATATTATTAATAGCTGATATCAAGGCTGATAGCTGATATTAATAGCTGACTCTGAATATCAAGGAATATTTTCGTATACTATTCATTTCGTGTTCTCTTTGATGAGGGCGAGAGTTACATTAGCGTCGCACTATAAAGCCACACCAGTGCTATTGGCGACAGATCTCGCAATTTTGAACCACAGTCAAGTGACACGGAAGACAACTGAGTTGGAGCTCCTTCTCTTAGTTACCACACCACACTAACGGGGGGGGGGACATTGACCTCGACAGATTTAACGTGCATCGCCTCTTCTACACGTTGAACCCAGGACACCCTGGAGATGAATTCGAGATCTTAACCACTAGGCTACCACGGTGACAGTTTTTTCTTATAGAAAATGCATTGTTTTCTTCTTTATTTTCTTTCATCACTTCATATAGTACGGTGAACTATATGAACTGAAAAATATAATTTATTTTTTCCTTTAGATTAAGCAGAACATTCATATTCAGGTATTGGACTACTTGCGACGACTTATTTTTAAAAAAATGGAGATATGAAGATTTTTTTCTGGTTTTTAGGTTTATCTGGTACATTTTAAGAAAAAAAGGTTAAAATTAAGAAAAGAAAAATAAATTATTACTACTAAAATGGGAAAAAATGGGTAAAAATTACATAAACGGGGCCCCCTCTGTACAAATAGTAAATGAACAAATTCTCAATTTTCCAATTTTGATGTATTACTTTGCTATTTCTTTTTGAAATGACCTTCAGGATAAGAGATATTTCAATTTTTACAAAAACCAGAGCACTTTATCTTAGTTATTATACGAAATTGGTTTAAAAACAGTGGTTATATTCCCATAAAGAACTGTACATTTTGTAATAAAGCAGTGATTGATAAATCTGAACTTTAAAAGACTTCTACTGTTATACAGAACATACACAAAAAATTTCAGTAAATTATTTAAAAAACTTTTTGAGCAATCGCTGTCCCCGTTTGTGCTTTTCGGAAAAAAAAAACACATTTCGAGTAAAACGCATTTTAAAGTTAGACATCTTATGTAAAGTTATGGCATCCGCTTTTACTAAAACACTTGTAGTTTTTGTTCTAGTGAATGGAAAATAAAAATCTTGGTATTTTTATAAAACTAATAAGATAGCCAATAAAAAAAAAAATCACAAAAATTGTCAATTTTCAAAAAAAAATCTGGATTCTAGAATAGTCAGATACCTTAAGTATAACTGAGTTTCACTTCAGAATGCATTCGAGTTCATCTGATGTGTTTAAAAGTAAACTATTTCCCAAAGTGCATTTATTACGAAGCGATTTCATTTTGAAGAGTGATAAGAAACATGATATTTAAACTCTTATTGAAAAAAAGAACACAAAGAATAAAGAATTCCGTAACAAAGGTAATAGCCCATAGCAATACTTGTAAGTCTAAATCTCATATAAATGCCTAATTTTATACAAGACAAATTTTCTCTCTCTTTAAGAAATTTTAAAAATATCAAGATTCATTACTTTTTGTACTCGTTAGAATTTTCATAAAAAAAGTAGAAACGATAATTTCTTTCTTCAGATTATTATCGAAAATTTTCTTTTTGTATTTTTTAAAACTGAGTTACAAAATAGTTTATACTAGAAAATAAACAGAAATGAAAAGTTGGAATTCTTTTTTCATTAAAAAATTAATGAAAGAATATTTAATATCCGATATAAATAAGTTTGCGACTTTATAAAACTTAAACATTTGAAAGTCTTAAATTAAAAATTTGTGTTTTTTACTTATAGAGAATTCAGTGGCATGTACTGCAATTTTCATCCACTTGCCTTTTTCAAAGCTATTTCGATGAAACCTCCGAAATTTTTATCATCTTACTTTATATAAGAAATATAAAAATAAAATTATCACTTATTATTAAACATTTTAATCTCAAGTAATCTACTGTAGATCACTTGATCTGCTGATGATATCTCATCTGTCTTGAAGTCTCTGTATAATTAAAGATAGAACTGGAAAACACATAATCTGTTATCTTGCAGAATCATCCTGATAACATTAGAGACATTTAAAGCATTAGATATTAATTATTTTTCTGTTAACGAAAAGCTTAAAAGTTCATCCGATTTCTGTGAAAAAATTAATTATATTATTGATAAAATAAATATTAGAATCTATACCCACATTTTATCTCAAGTACAGAAATCAAATATATTTTATAACTTCGCTTCTTTGAGTGACCGATTTTCATATACTGATTGTAAAAAACTTCTTTTTGACTTCGGTTTTTCAAATACTCATATCAATGCTAATATCTTTACTCATTGCAACATAACACATTTAAAAAGAAAATGTTAAAGACAGATATGTGACTAAATTATAGTTTTTAATCAGCAATATATTATAAGTTCTTTAAGTAGATTTTTTTGCTTGTTTTAACAAATGTGTAACTAAAAACTAATTATTCATGTGTAATGTCAGGCTATCAAAAATGATTCATTAGCATTATGGTCGCAAAAATAGTAAAACACATTCTAGTTTTTTAACAATTTTTAACCGATTTTTAAATTTATTAAAGAAAAAAATCCCAAGAAAAAAATAAAGAAAGAAAAGAAATCTCTAATTTTCTTAATGTTTAATGCCATTTCACAAAAAAAATAAATATATTATGTTGTTATAAATGAGCAATTCGAATAAAAATTTTATCAACTTAAAATTTTGAAATGCCCCTGTAGTCAATCTTCTATATTATATTAACCTGAGGGATGGTTATATTTATATTATATATTTTGCATCATATTAAAGGAGACTTACTCTATTACGGACATCGATGGATAGGCGTGATGATTTGCTGAGGAACATGAACTTGATACCTTCTCCCTCATGATAAATGAACACGAAACCACTGTTATTTTCCGTCAACAACGAGACAATGGTAGATGATGATGGTTGGTGTTATCGACTCATATGTTGAAGTCCTGGTGCCATTACAGATCAGTTGTGTAGAGGAGTCGATGCACATTAAGTCTGTCGCAATTCAAAGTCTTCATATTTGTGTTTAGGGGAAGTTTGGGGAAAATAGATGCTGGTCACATATAAACAAGGTTCAAAATTACAAATCTGTGGTCAATAAATTTCTTATTGCTTTAAAGTGCGTGCTAATACTCAATCAATCATATTCTGGATCGGTTAACCACATTGCTCTAGCAGATACTATCGTCGGGTCTGCTGTAATTGTAGATACTATTAGTATTACTGAATTCGACCGACACATTCAGAAAGGTGATAGTAGGCAGCATGGAGATAACAAATTACCATAGAGCATGAGATCGCAAGCACCGTTTAGTCTGAGTAATTTGCAAAAACACTAATGAAGGGTGTGATGTGTATAATAGAAAGGGGCACTATGGAGTAAGAAATACATTTATTAGACGTAAGTAATGTTAACAATACGAACAAGCTATGTATTACAACTCGACGTCAGAAATACAACAAATGATTGTTACAGAAATTTCTCGAAATTGCTGCTGTGTTGGTCATGGCACAGCCAACACCGACGGACGAAGGATTGTCGAACGCGTTCAAGTAAATCTGGCGTGATAGCGATGTCAGCTGAAGAGGCGAAGATCCATGCCGTGAGATTCTCCACTGTAGCCACCGGCGTCTCATACACAAGCGATTTCAGGTGGTCCCTGAAGAAGAAATCCAAGGGATTGAGATTCGGGGAGCCTGAAGGCTAAGCAATAGGTCCGTTGCACCCAATCCCCTTTCCGGGTGATGTAGCATAGTGGTAATTACGCACTGCAAACGGAAGATATGCTAGTACACCATCGTGCGTGAACCACACGATTTAGTGAGCAGCGGTCGGTACACCCTGTAGTATCTCCGGGAGGACATGCTGTTGGAATCTATAGTATTTTGCGCCATTGAAGATTTATGGCTATATATGTATATCCCTGCATTTGTTTAGCCACTCCCCTCGTTTGGCTCATAGGCCTCCCAATATAGCTATTATTATCACGATTTCACCAACTAAACGTGGTTTGCAACCTCATGTTCTATGGTGATTTGTCGTTCCCATGCTGCCAACTATCATCCCTCTGAATTTGTCGGTCAAACTCAGCAACACACTGTATATTTTCTTCTTCATGCAATTGTAAAACACCTGAAATCAAGGAGGGGATTTTAAAAAGATTGAATGAAAATTATTTCTGAAAGTTATCATAATTCTTAAAAATTTATCTGTCGCGACCCGGAAGTCACGGGTGTGGGAGGGTTAGAGGAAGGAGAAGACATGATCTTAGAATAACTAATTTTATTCAACCTTTAACACCTTACGAAATACACTTTTATAACTAAACCTTGGGAGCAATCAGAAATTTTAACCCTAAATCAGATAACTAAATTATCTAAACTACTTATCTTTGTTAAAGCTCCTTGAAAAATCCTGCTCGCAGCCCGATAACTCACTCAGCTGCAATGTTGATGCCTTCCACTATTGCAGTGGATTTTTCTGCTATTAACCTTAAGATACGTGACCACCAGTTACTTCTTACTAACACTTAGATTTTTGTTTACGATCAATTCTTAACCATTACATAGCATACTCAACAACTGGCACTTAAATAGAAGTTGCTTTTGCATATAATCAAGTCATCTTTACGGAAAGCGGTTTTTAAACTAAAATTGCAGTTAAAGGATATTTTCCCCAAAAGGATTAATAGAAAACTCGAATAGAACCTGTTACATAACTTCTCTCAACGAAACAAAATAAGTTTTAAATTTAAAAAGACGATTCAAATCCATACGTTATAGAAATATGGAACAGAGTCTACATGTATTGTTAAAATTCAACGTGGAATTAATATGAATTTATTCAGTGAAGAAGGAATCCAATAATTAAATGGCCAGAGAAAATATTCAAAACAAACATACTGGGCCCAATAGACAAAAAATATATAAAGCACTTAATTAAATGTATATTTTCATTTACCTTTTTGGAGGTTATGTTAGTTCATAGTTACATATATATCACCTGAAATTTTACATAAAGTTTTACCTCTTATTCAGTTGATACAAATTTATGTGTATTTATAAATTCAATGCATCGCCTTGAAATTTTTTTACGTACATATGTACGATTGGAAAATTTTCAGTTTTAGAAAGATAATTATCGCAGTTAACTAGAATATTTTGAAGCTCAAAAATGCTATAATTTACTTTCTCTTTATAAACATAAAAAAATAATAAACATTTAATACATAATTCCCGCTAGATGCACGCATTTGAAGTTTTGAACGTATTAGCACCCGCTAAAATAATTTTCAACATAAACTATTTTCAAAAGAAATATATATATATAATCAGTATTCTTCAATTTTTAAATAAAAAATCATGAAATGGTTCAGATTTAAAAGCAAAAATTCTGCTAAAATAGCGAATTCAAAATTCACAAATGCATGGCAGTTTAGCTTTAAAATAATCAAAAATTTGATTTAAAAATTAATGGTAAGTTTAAAAGTAAATATAAGGTAGTTATACACCTATGAAAGGAAATAAGTCTTTTGTTGTTTATGTACATATTCAGAATCGTTATAAAACTTGCTTTGAGTCAATTTTGAAAGTACGTATTCTGATAAGATTTTTTTCCTCTCGAAAAAAGGAAGATGCAAATAAATGTCTGTAAGAAATTATCTATTTTGTGGAAATTGTTGCATTTTTAATATTTTTTTTGAAAAAATCTAGGTTTTTGTAAAAAAAAATATTTTATTTGTAACCAGCGTTTATTTGGCTTGTGTGTTAGCTTTCGAGTTTGACGCAGTTGCTTGTGTAAAATAATTCGGTATATTTGAAATGGTTATTCGGAATCTACATGGCATAATAAGCTCTATGTACAACATAATTAATCAACCACTTCAGTATTATGAATGAAATGATTTAAATTTTTCTTGTTCTTAATTAAGTAAGATTTATTCAAGCGTTTATTTCTCGTTTCGCTATCTTAAGTCACGGTACATTTCTTTGTTGTAAGGCTTTTGACAAAACATCGAAACTTTTTATAATGTATTGGTTCTTTACTGTTATAAGGAATAAAATCTTTAAGTGATTATAAGTGAAAGAATATTTCGAAGACTGATTATGAATAATTTGGAAGTTTCCTATATAAATATGTTTGTTTTAAGATATAAAGTATTTTAATCACCACAGTTTTCCTTGGTAAAGCAAAAATGACAAAAAAATTTATAAAATGTCAGACGACTAAAAGGTAAGACGATTGAAAATAACATAACATTTCATAACGAACGTTTTATATTTGAATATTTCATCTCTTAGTTTTTTGTTAGATGTAGCTCTTTTTTTATGATTTAATAATAAAAAAGTGAGTTTCTACTTTATTTTTAAATAAAAAAAATGTACTTTTATTTAGTATTTCTTCCTTAAAACGTTTATTGGATGTTTTTTATAGAATAGAGAGAGTCAGAGGTATGATGTGGTAATGAATAAATAGTTTCAAGGAAAAGAAGCTCTAAAATTTAAGATAACAATACGATAAATTATACACAATAAACTCGCAAAAGAAGAGTGCAGTATATCATACTTCAATACAGCATACACACATTTTTAACATCTCTCAAATATAAAATGAGTTTTTAATAAAATAATTCGTATGTTAAGTGTATTAAATTTGAGAAATAATTAAATTTTGTATAATAATTCTTTACTAATTAAAAAAGAATTTTCATAAAATTTAAAGAAAAATAATTTTGCACATATATTTGTCAATATTATAATATTATTTTTTTCTAAAGATTATTACTTTTCAATTCATATTTGATATTTTAAAATTAATCCCAGGCATTAAAATGTGTTGTTGCAATTAAATAATATATTCCGAATTTGAACTTTTCTCGTATAGTTATTTTTACTACAATTTATTATTTAGTTTAAGAAATATTTAATTTCAACTTTTTATTATTTAATTGATGAAGAAAATACAATGCTTGTAAATTTCCTATATCTAGTTATGCAACACGTATTTTACTATAGAACAATTTAATAATGTGTAACTGCTTTTGTGAAGCATAGAAAATGAATAATTATGATACTCAAAATATACACTCACTTCTTTTATTACAACAAGTAAGTTACATTTCAAAAAGCTTTAATGCGACTTTCAAAAATTTCACAGAGTAAAAGTTACACAAGCTTTATACAAAAATCGACATTTACAATAAATAATTCCTTTGGAAGTTGTAAATCTTGTATCAGATAAAAGCTCTATTTCATCTCACGAATGTAGTTCAAAGAAATTCAAAAAATAAATTTTAGTCTCTTTGGTATTATTTAATAGTGGGCTTTTCCAAGACTAAGACCGACTGGAATGCCATGAAGACCACTACCAATAGAAACAGGACCTGCAGCGATTCCGTGGCCAACAATGCCAAGAGGAGCACCAGCTACGAGTCCATTAGCAAGGATTCCGTGGTTAGCTACTGCAACAGGGGCTGCAGCAAGTGCAACTCGGGGAGCAACAGGGGCAATGTGGTTGATGACAGATTTCTGAGTGGAAGCAGCATTGACTGCAGCTCCATAACCAAGACCATATCCGGCTCCAAGACCATAAGGAGCTCCGAGGAGACCAGTGCTAATAGCGAGGGGAGCTGATCTGATTCCATGTCCGGCAACAAGTCCATTGGCGAGAATTCCATTACCAGCAACAACTCCATTGGAAGCGATTCCGTATCCACCAACGAGTCCGTTGTCGAGAATTCCATGGCTAGCTACAACAGGGGCAGCAGCTACGGCAACTCGGGGAGCAACTGGGGCGACGTGGTTGATGAGGGATTTTTGGTTAGATACAGCGTTGAGTGCAGCTCCGTAACCAAGACCGTATCCGGCTCCATGACCATAGGAAGCTCCGAGGAGACCAGTGCTAATAGCGAGAGGAGTGGCTCCAATTCCATGACCTGCAACGAGTCCGTTGGCGAGGATTCCGTTGTTGACAATGAGACCACTATACCATGAATTCCATTATTGGCAAGAACTACAGGAGCAGTAGCGACAGCAACACCAGCGGTAGGGGCAACGTGGTTGATTGCAGTTTTCTGGGATGACACGGTGGCAACAGATGGGACACCAACGATCAGTCCTTTTCCATATCCCAAAGATCCAGCTTCCAGAATGGGTGCACCCAATCCAATTGGGGAAAGGAGAGAAGCTTGAGCAGCTGCGAAAGCAGCGCAGAAGAGTACGACCTGGAATGATAAAAGTTATATTTATAGATGTTTGTGAGCATAGAGCATATTTAATATATTTTTATGCATCCGCAGAAGAATATTTTAACTTTGAATAAAAAAGATTAATTTAAAAAAATCGCTTGTGATATTTTAAGGCAAACAAAAGGAATTACAGAAATTAATTGTAAAATATCTTTGTTTTAGTTTTTAAATAACATTAGTATTGAAAATAACTCTATTTCAGTATCTTTGTAGTAAAAACCTCGGAGTTTTTCCGCTTTTCATTCAATGTATATTAAAATAATTAAATTACTTTCTTTTAATATATATATGCTGAACATATAGCAAACATTCTAGACAACAGACACTTTCAACATTTTTATATCACGCACTTAAAAATGTATATTACTATAAGTTGGCAAAAAGGATAAGACTGTTAAAAAGTTTAAGCCCATATCAAATACTCAGTAGACTTCATCATCAAGATCTTGTTTTTATTTTTCTGAAATACCTCTTTATTAATAAAAATAATATTTTAAAGTTCAGGTTTTTTCTTAAAAATAAATTAAAAAGTGGAACAAAATCAATAATACTTAGCAAGAATTTTAATAATTCCTTTTATTTTAGTAACGTAATAATATTACATTCATATCTTATTTTCAGTCTATTCATAACATCATTTATTTTATAAAACAGCTTCACATATAATAGATTTTAATAAAATTTACATGTTAAAATTAGCCCATCTGATGGTATTTCTTACTCCTAAGTTTTTTTAATACACAAATGTTATTCTAAAATTTATTTTTAAAAGAGAATTGCAACAAACACGTAACTAGTTGTTAAACTAAATTTAATTGCGATAAGTTAAATAAAAGTCTGATGAAATATGATTAGTTTGAAACAATTCTATATTACTTAAAATTTGCTAAAATAGCTAATAATCAAATGAAAGAAGTCACATTTCTTACCTTAGCAATCATTTTGTGAGTCTATCGATCTCTTGTACTTAACAAAGTATCAGATTTTGTTATATGAAGAAAAATCTGATTCTCTTTTATATCATTTGTTTAACAAGGACAACTGCATCTAAGCATGTGATGTATCCGTCTGAGATATTTAAATTAATCAAGAATGTGCGCTGACAACCCCACCCAAGAAAATATGGAACGTTCGTTAGAGGAAAAATTATATATATATATATATATATATATAAAGGAGAAAAGTGACTCACTGACTGACTGACTGACTGACTGACTAATCACGATATCTCCGGAACTATTCAACCTACAGACTTGAAATTTGGTAGACATGTTCCTTTCATAGAGTAGACGTCAGCTAAGAACGGATTTTTTCCGAAATTCGAAACGCAAGGGGCGTTAAGGGGGTTAAGGGACTTTATAAATAATTGCTTCCATGTTTAAACTACTTGATGTACAATCTTGAAATTGGGTAAGCAGATTCCTTTCAGAGAGTAGAGATCCGCTACAAAATGAGTTTGGTGAAAATCGACCCCCAAGTGGCGTTGCAGGGGCTTAGGGGGCGTTGTAGATAATTATTTCAATTTTTAAACTATTTGACGCACTGTCTTTCAATTTGATAAATAGATTCCTTTCGTAGAATAATGATCAGTTACAAAACAGGTTTTGTGAAAACAGACTTCTAAGTGGCGTTGTGGGGGATTAAGGGGCGTAATAGATAAATATATCCGTTTTTAAACTACTTCACTTACCTGCTTGAAAATTGGTAGGTAAGTTTCTTTCCTGGAGTAAATATCCGCTACAAAATGGGTTTTGGGAAAATTGACCCACAAGGGGTGTTGCGAGGGCGGAGGGTTTAAGGGGCGTTATAAATTCCGATTTTTAAGTTACTAGACGTACAGTCTTGAAACTTAGTAAGCGTTCCTATTCATAGGGTAGAGATACGCTACAAAATGGGTTTCATGGAAATTGCCCCCCAAGTGGCGTTGCGGGACTTAAGGGGCGTTATAGATAATTATTTCCATTTTTAAACTATTAGACGCAGTCTTTATATTTGATAAATAGATTTCTTTCATAGAGTAGAGGTCAGCTATAAGAAAGTTTTGTGAAAACAGTCCTCTAAGTGGCGTTGCAGGGGATTAAGTTGCGTAATAAATAAATAATTTCGTTTTTAAACTACTTGACCTACCTGCTTGAAAATTGGTAGGAATGTTTCTTTCATGGAGTAAATATCCGCTACAAAACAGGTTTGGGGGAAATTGACCCCCAAGGGGTGTTGCGGGGGTGGGGGTTTAAAGGGCATTATAAATTCCGATTTTTAAGTTATTAGACGTACAGTCGAAACTTAGTAAGCAGATTCCTCTCATAGGGTAGAGATACGCTACAAAATGGGTTTCGTGAAAATTGCTCCAAAGTAGCGTTGCGGGACTTAAGGGGTGTTACAGATAATTATTTCCATTTTTAAACTATTAGACGCACAGTCTCTATATATGATAAATAGATTTCTTTAATAGAGTCAGCTATAAGAAGGTTTTGTGAAAACAGACTTCTAAGTGGCGTTGCGGGGTATAAGTGGCGTAATAGATAAATATTTTCGTTTTTAAACTACTTGACCTAGCTGCTTGAAAATTGGTAGAAATGTTTCTTTCATGGAGTAAATATCCGCTACAAAACGGGTTTGGAGAAAATTGACCCCAAGGGGTGTTGCAGGGGGTTAAGGGCAGATATAAATAATTATTTATATTTTTAAACCATTAGACTCACAGTCTTTAAATTTGGTAAGCAGATTCCTCTCATAGGATAGAAATACACTACAAAATATGCTTTGTGAAAATCGACCCCTAGGTGGCGTTGCGGGGGTTCAAGGGGCGTTATTGATAATTTTTTGCATTTTTAATTAATTGGACGCACAGTCTTCAAATTTTGCTAAGCAGATTCCTTTCATAGAGTGCAATTCCCCTACAAAATGGGTTTTTGTGAAAACAGACCCAGAAGTGGCGTTGCGGGGGCTCAAGTGGCCTTATAGACAATTATCCCCATTTTTAAACTGTTAGACGTACAGTCTTGAAATTTGATAAGCAGATTCCTTTCGTAAAGTAGAGAACCGCTACAAAATGGGTTTTGCGAATATCAACTACCAAGTTTAATTTCGGGAGTTTAAGAGGCGTAATCGATAAATATTTCCATTTTTAAACTATTTGATCATCCTGCTTGAAAATTGGTAGGCATGTTCCTTTCATGGAATAGAGTTCCTCTAACAAAGAGTGAAACGAAAATTGACCCCTAAGGATGTTTGCGAGGGGTCAAGAGGAGTTACAGAAAAAAATTAATGTTTTTAATTGTTAGACCCATATACTTGAAATTTGTTTAGCATGTTTCTTTTGTTGAATAGAGATCCACTAAGTATGTATTTTAAGCAAATCAAGTTCTTAAGGGCGTATTGACAAAAAAATTACTTTTTTCGAGCTACAAGGACTATAATAATGAAATTTTGTTTGCATTTTTCTTTTGTTGAATTGAAATCCTCTAAGAGCGGTTATTTTGGAAAACGGCTCTCAACGGGATTACGGGGATATTGATAGTAAAACTTTTTTTCCCCTGTTAGATTTAGACTTGAAATTTGGCTTGCATGTTCAATTTACGGAGTAGAGATCCACCGAAAATTGGTTTTGCGGGAATCCACTTGGTTTTTGGGTTACGAAAGAGCAAATATCATTCTATACTTCAATTTTAGAGATTTTTAGAAAATACAAATTAGATGAGTTCTGCCCTTTTTTTTGCGACAGTTAAAGGTATAAGTATATTTTTCAATACAATCGAATTCTTAATGCTAGGACGTAGATATCAATAATTTATACATATATATAAGCAGTAAAAATTTATAAAACATCATGAAATACCCAGCGAAGCGAGCGGGTAACAGCTAGTATATATATATATATAACCTTGAGAGAAATTTGAAATAATTTTTCGAATCAAATCGATATGTTTCATTTATTTACTTTTGTATTACGCGTTATGTAATCGAGGTTAAGTAGAAGAAATTAGACATTGATGCATATTTTTTTATATATATTAATAGGTTATATGTCATATATCTACATTAATATTTGATAATTTTTTTTTAAAATAATAGCCTAAGTAGTAAAATAGTAAAATTTTTAAACTTTTTCGTTTGTATATAGTTATTTTATTACAAGTGTTTGAGATTCATATTGGATGCACAACATTTCTAGGATTTTTATGAAATATCATGAAAAATGTATTCATATTTTCTTAACTTAAAGATTTAAGTATAAATAATTTTTTTTCAAACTGAAATGTGTAGAAAAGTTGCTGATTAAATCTAACAAGGCCTAAAATTTTTATGTTAGCGTGGTGTGAAAGTTTGGAGAGCAGAATTTTCGTTCCGGTGTCTCATCCCTGTCAATTTTTCCTTCAAAATTGCAAAGTTTTTCAGCCATATATTACTCTTGCCCCCCCCGCCCCCCAGTTTCATTCTCTATTTTTTTAACTATGTATTTTTCTTGCGTCTTCTTTTTATAAGTGTTTCATGTATATTTTTTTTACCTTAGTCTTTCGGAGAAATTTGTGCTCAGTATGCATATATACTTTAAATAATATTTTTGTCGCATGTATTCAATAGTTATAAGCTCTTCGAGTGAATTATTTCCCTATTTAATAATAGTTATTAATTTTTGAAAAATAAATAGCAAAAATGTAGTATCATGTAATTAAATGATTCATTCTTCGCATTGCATTTTGTGACTGATTTTTAGGTTTCATTTTCTTTGTCTTAGTGTTATTCTTGTATTTGGTTTTTTACAACTGGTAACAATAAAGAACTACCCTCTGTAACTCGGAATTTCTTCTATCCAGACAAATACGCACTTTGGGCTAGAACAACTCAACCTCTCTAATGAATGTCACTATTTAATAATATAGAAATAGTCAGTGAGATAGAGAATAATTATTATGTGAGCCATGAAAGTACTGCCTGATTTATAGTCGCTTATTCTTGAGCCACAGTCACTATTAGAAGTTACTAGAAGATTTCTCTTTGCCAAGCTCACAGGTTGAATCTCATGTGAAAGATAGGTACCCAATACTTCTTATTATCCAGTTTGCCTAGTCAATTCATCGCATAATGAGGTTTAACGTTATATTAATTAAAGGAAATTCTTGTGAATATTTATTGGTCACCATTTCCTGTCCGATTAATGGCGTCTGAATCACTACTGCGTTCGTATCCCCCCCCCCTCGAAAATCTCAACAATCCGTGAGGTCTCCACCTCAACCAACTCGAGGAGGAGGTACCGCAACAAACTATTCATACAAAAACATATACCTGACTGATCTAATATGTAACTAAACTGAAGTCAACAAATCTGTGAACGTATTTTTATCTTACCTTATTTATTTCTTCCTCATTCCTCTGAACTTTGCAAGTTAATCTTGAAATTCTACAACTCTGTATTTAATCTGAAGAAACTCTGTAATTTCTTTTCTTAGCAAGTTCTGTTAAAACTTGTATGTAAATTTTCTCCTGAAAAAAAAAAAAAAAATCCCCCCCCCCCCACAAAAAAAAGTTAAGCTCAAGGGTGTTTGCTTCCCGATGAAGAGTGGGGGGGGGGGGGGGTGCGGTCGGCTTATAAAGTAAAATCAGTTTACAAAAACGCTCAAGACGATATACCGGTTAACACGAAATAATACAAAGGTTCCGACTAACTACTATGTATTTTCATGCATTATTTCCCTCTTAACCCAAAAGTAAAATCGCTTAGCACGAAAAGATTTTCCTCTGAGAATGAGCAAAATTCGGAAAACACCTTCCATGCAAGTGAGATATAAGACGGGTGTGAAATGAAAGAGAGGTGGTTTCACATGTTTCGTAGAAAGAAGGCTAACTTGTCTTTGAAATGCCATCGGAATAGCCAGTTACAAGAGCCAATGTTTATTGCCCTCCACCCCTACAAACGCCACACAAAAACATCTGATCTCTCATCAGAATCAGATGGAATTGGCTTTGGAATTCGATGACAAGTACATCATAGTGTGATTAAAAATTAGTGAGTTTGGTCGAGGCTTTTTTTCCTATTTTAGAAGAATTTTTTTAGTGGCCGGTGGAAAAATGCTGAGGTGGAAACTTAACTGCTATTTAGCATAAAGTGATGGAGCTTCTAAAGGCTGTTGATCAGAAACTACGGAAAAGTCGAAAACGGAAATCTATACAGATTTTGGTGCATCTAAATTTTGTATTAAATTTCAGAATTTTTTTTGTTTCATTGATTTTTATTAAATACATGCACATATCTATATGAATAAAATGTACTTTAATATACCTACTTTTGTTAAGCATATATTTTTTATAGTATCTATTAGCACGAAAAAATATTTCAGTCCCCGTCAGTTTCGTGTTAAACGATTTTCACTGTAGTTTGGAAAACCTTTTCGGAAAGCTCAGCCCCTTTCAGCATTGGACCAATAGCCATAGTGTTGCTTTAGAATGTTAATAATCAATCAATCAAATAAACAATCAAAATAATGTTCAAGAGAATGTTTTTATGTAAGCATTTTTTCAAACTATTTTAAGACAACGTTTATTTGTGAAATTAAAGTTCTATAAATCTTACTGGCACGCCCTTCTTTTCTCAAACCACGGAGCCTTGTAAGGCTTTATGTCTAAATTACATGTGCGGATACTATAATCTAAATCACTTCGTATTATAGTATGGAAATATAAGTAATTTGTTTTGAATTTAAAAGATTTATTTTATCCAAACATATAAATTAATTGTACATAAAGTAAAATGAATTTCTGTTCACCGCTTGTATAGAATCCTTAAAAGCAGACTTAGATGATTCTCTATACTATAGATCAGTGGTCTATGAACTGTGTTCCATGGAAACTTGGGGTTCCACAAGACATACCCAAGGATTCCAAGAGTCACAATAAAAAAAATGGAAAAGAAACTTATAAATATGTATGTAAAATGGATTCAAGTTCTCTATGAAATTTATATTCATATCAAGTATCTAAAGCTCATCCTATTGATTAAAACTGAAAATTGTATTTATTTTTAATAACTTTATTTCGCAATATTTTTTAAAGTTATTATAATATAATAAAATAATATTTAAAAAATTTATCTTTGTATATATATATATATTTCCAACTAGATTGTGAATATTCTATTTTTTATTATCTCGGGTTCCACAAGATAGTTTTACACTTGTTAGCACAATGTCTCTTGCAAAAACTAAATAGTTTTCTGTTGGAAAATGCATCTTTCTGCAATTGTGGAAAAATAC